>BLKR01009331.1:113469-130822 GCA_011170035.1 Teleogryllus occipitalis
GAAGAGTAAACGGGAGAAAAGAAAGAAAGAGAGACGGAAAAGTGAGGGGGAAAGGGGGAGAGGAAGAAAAAGAAAGGGAAAAAGAGGGAGAGAAGAAGAGAAAGGGGACAAGAGAGCGCAAATATAGGAAGAAAAGCCAGAGGCAAAAAGAGTGAAAAAGAGATAGGTAAAAGTGAGATAAAAGAGAAGAAAGAGAACGGGGATAAAGAGCGAAAAAGAGAGAAGGGAAATGAGAGAGGAAAGAGGGGAAGGGGTAAGAGAGAAGGAAAAAGAGAGAAAAAGTTAGAGTGAAAAGAGAAAGAGAGAGACAAAGAGGAAAAAGAGAGAGAGAAGGCAGAACAATGTCTGCCAGGTGCTGATAGTGTGCATATAAAAATCGATTAATTCATATTGTGTCCCTTCATTTTGCCTTCGTGTTTCTTCCCCTAATCCATTGCAAAATATTTTTCTTATTAATAAGGCATATTTTTCATAGAACTTCTGTTGTCAGTGGTTTCACCATCAACTACTCCTAGTCACTACTTTTGTTACAGATTTTTTACTTCGTAATAAATTGTCTGCTCAATTCTACATTCACAAATCGAAATCTTTTGTATCAAGGAGTGAAATATTGTAGAAACAAAAACAATGTGAGTGTATGCGTACGACGTTTATGAGAAGAAATTACTATTTTTTTTCAGGCATTTAGTCATAAAGAATATATGAGGTATTGAGATTAGTTCGGTACAAAAATGAGAATTAATGCCGCTACTATGAAATCAATGCCAGTATTTTCGTTTTCTAAACTTAGCAGTCTCCACTTATATAAAAAAAAATATATACGACAGGAAAGCATGATTTAACATTTGAATTCCTTTCTTCCTGTGACCAGGAAGTAATGAAAATGCCTTTGCAAATCTCTAAATCAGGAAAATTATACGGCGCTGTTCTGCGTAAACGAGGAAGGCGACGGGGTGCTTGATGTCCGTCGCGGCCTCAGCGTTTCAGTAGTTCAGCGAGGGTCAATAACATCTCCAGGAAGGAGGGACCTGTTCCGGATTGACGTATTATTCGAATTGATCGCTGCTGAGATTCGTGTTTCAAAAGGTCTTCCCGGAATGTGAGAATGAATAAAGTGACAGCTAACATCCAGACGCCCTTGAATGCTCGCATGAGGCTTCGTGGGCTAAGAATAGAATTCAATGGAAGCCTGACAGCGTAGTTAAAATAGTGCACTCGAGGCGAACAGGCACAAAATCAACTGACTCAAACAAGTGCTTCACATGCATATTACGTAGGCCGTGAGAAACTTCCTTTATACTCACTCACTTCTTACAGTGAGATGGTTTTTACTTTTACGTACTTATGTACGGATATTGAAACACACTCTTACAGCACTGAAAGACTAACACATGTTTTGCTTTTGCTCATGTCTACCACTTCCAGTTGATCCTTGATTTACTGACAGAGGAAAAACTTAGTATGTAAAAATAATTCATAGTGACATTGACCTGTAACATTCATTTAATCGGCTCTTATTTGAATCTTATCATGTTCAACCACTTTTCTCTACTCTTTTCTGCTACCCCGCGACCGAAAATGAATACGAAGAAAAGAAAAAAGGAAGAAAAGTTGGATAATGTATTGTTATTCCGTGTTTCGGGCGCGTCAACTGGTAAGATCATTAATCTTGTAGTGACTGTTTTCATCGCGGCAGGAGGTGGAGATTTCCTCCAGCTAGATGGCAAGCGCCGGCCCCGACCTACACGGCGGCTAGTGATGTTTCCCCAACCAGGTATTTCCCACAAGCTGGATACCGCCCAGCCCGGACAAGTCCTCAGCTCTCAACTGGTCTCTCGTCATGTGTGGTAGTGTAGTACATGTAAGTGTGTTTGTAAGTTAGGGGGTGAGGATAGAACAAGGAAGAGGAAGGACAGATCACGAGCGGTGCATGCCCCGTTTGTTAGGGTACTGCTCCAGCATTTGCCTGGTATTGCTCAAGGAGAATTCTCCTTCACATAGCGGCTGGAATCGATCTAGCTATGTAACTTGTGTCGAAAATTTGTCACCATCAGAACTCGACCCCAGGACCTCCCGGTCGGAGGCAATGCAGTGACATAAGTTCACGCCCTGAGCCACCTTATCCAGTACGAGTACATTAATGTCCAACGTAACCTATGCTCCAAAAAATAAACAATAACAAAAATAAATAAACAATAGATAAAGGTATATATTACTATTTACATCTTCAACCTCTGAGTTATGTTTCGTTTCTACAATTTTCAGATGAGAATTCAAAAACGTATGCTACACTTTACTATTTCTCACAATATCTTTAAGGAAATTGGTTAAATTCGATGTAGAAGGATCTCACATACTTTTATTAATCGTTCAGTATTATATTTATTTAGCAACAAACTGAGAAAATGTGAAGTACATTGGAGCGTCCTCTTGAAAGGGATACAAGCAACTTATTGGAATTTCTATTAGAAGTGCATTCATTCCACTGTTTTGTGTTTAATGAGAATGATAACGGACAAAAGGCCGGACGCATTCTTCAGCTCAAGAAAATAAAATGTTATATGAGCGCATTTCAGTAACACTCAACAGAGCCCAATCAGATAAAATGGTCACATGATCATTTCCGGGACTAAGAAGAGGAAATATACGTGGAACACGAGTAGTTAAGCATGAGGCTTGTTTCTCGAAAAAATGATACTTAATTCCTGGCTATACGCTGTCACCAGAATTCACATTGCGCAAGTCACGAAGACTTCGGTAGTGTTAAGATTCCCTTCCATAGGGTAGGATATAGTAGGTCATTACCTGGTTCTGCGTCTCACCTGGAATTCCCTGTTGAGTATCCACTCAGAGCTAAACAAGAGAAACGACTTCAGCTTAACTTGACTCATCTTACGACAAACGACGCTTTCACCGCGCTGACGCGGACAATAACTTAACCTGCAATAAAATCCACCACAACAAAACATTCGCTGAAAGCCCGTAACAACTATCACGTGGAAGATCCGTCCGTAATGAGGTATCTAGAGCTCTTCAAGAATAAAGAGGGGGTTCCTTATTTTCTTACAGAGGAAGGTGATGCCACGAAAAGCGGCCTCCCACGCCACCGCAACTCCACTCCCTCCCCTCCCGTTCTTCCCCTTCCTCCTCCCCGTCAAACTTCTCCTCCGGAGGCCGACACCTGGCCTTTTTGTTAACGAAAGCGCCCGTGGAAAAGCTACGAGCCGCCTCGCTGCCGGCGGGGATGGCGCTGACATACTTCTGCGCGGAACAAGGTTAGGAAAAAGTGTTTGTCATGGCCACGCCGCGTCGGCGCAAGCGCCTCGCGTCCGCTGCCCGTTAGGTGGGCGCCGCGTTACGCCTGTTATACCGGCGTGTTACCGGCGCTGCCGTAAGCAGCCACCCGGCCGGCTCGGCGGCGGTGGTGGCGGAGGCGCCACGCCCATACCCCCGAATCTCTTCCTTCCCCCTCCCGCGAGGAGGAACCACGCCACCCGGCTACGCTCGTGAATCGGCCGGTTCGCCGGATCGGCGCCCGCCCGCCTGCCTGCCGGGGCCGGAACTGCCTGCGGGCTAATGGGGTTCCTAACCTCACTTCCTTGACAAAGACAGAATGATGTTAACGTGACGAAACCTCAATGTGATACACAGGCGAACCTTGACATTGAATTGGAGGAGAGAGGGAATGGGAGGGGATATGGTCAGGTTGAAGTTAGAAATAATAATATTCCTCAACTTTCCGATGTGAAAGTTATTTCGTAAACGGATTAGTTTGAAGTATTCGTTAAAAATGTTTATTTAATTTATGATCATGTTTCTTAATTTCTGAGCGATATTATTATATTTTTATCTATTAATCCGAACACGGGTTAATGTTCGTACACATGCATATTAAAAGGTGGCTTGTCCTGAGGAATTACTCATGGCATGATGACTAATCCTTATTTACGAAAGTCTTTTCTTTCTTTGTTGCACGATAACATTTGTTGAATGATTGTTTCAGCGAGTATTCAGTCATCATGATGCCCATCAACCCTCAGATCTGCCACTACTTGATGGGTGCAATCTTGCAGTGTTTATTGGTAATATTACTCAAAATAATAAAAGAATGCTTTTGATATGTGTAAGTCAGATAAGGGTTTTAAATTCAATATTTCTCAACATAATCACTCGATATAATTTGTATTTGTCCAACTCATTTACACGGCAATCATAATGTTTCATAAACTTCAGTTTCTTATGAGACGGCATTGACATAGAAAGTCGATATTTACCGCGAGCAGTTCAGGGTCACCATCAACCCCTTACTAATGTAAGTTAATCTTTACTCTTGATATACACAATGTACATGAATTGCCGACAATACATTTCTTATTGAATTTCTATAGCATTATATTAAACCTGCAGAGAAAAGTTGAAAATTCAGTTTAATGACTCTCACTAAAAATCAGGGGTCCATAACAGAGAGATAATAATTAAAAAATTGAGTCATGAGGAACGAACTACAAGGAATTGAAAATACGGAGAACTATGATTGCGTTCCTTGCCCTTCTTATAGACTCTACATCTCTATTTATCCATTCACTTCCTCTTTCGTACTTAAAAACACTATTCTCTTAAACTACTTATTCATACAAACATGAATTGTTAAAACACAATCTCTGGTAATAAACAAGGAAACGACTCTTATAATACCTTGACCAAACATCTACGCACAGGAAGAAAATATAGGACACAGTTCCTTGACGAGTCAACAATGCCACGCACAATCACCTTTCATTGAATCGGTTTCCGTCGCTTTCCTCGTTAAAACAATTAAATTACAGTTGCGTGAGATGCGGGAGCAGAAACGGAAACCGGATGCGCTTGACTGCCCCAGAAGTGAAGTCTCGCTTAGTACCGCGAGAATGCGTGCGCGTCGCCCCCAAAACCGCTACTCCTTCAAACACTTTCGTTCCGGAAGACTCTTTTTGTTACCCATCTTTTCGCTGTAATGCTTCAGTTATTTTGCGGCCTCTTTATTCTAAACAAAGCACAAAAGTGAAAAATTTGAAGAAGAACAGTTCAGATATAACCGTCAGTAAAATGTGCAATAAAGGTTTATAACGAAGGAGAGAATGAGTGTCGAAAACAAACTAAATGCGTTGCTTCACAACTAAATACGTTTCAATAAACAGGCATACAAATGAAAAATATTAGTAGTTAAACAGCTTATCATTTCCATTATATTTTATTACTAACATTAGAATTTTTACAGTAGCAAGAGAATTTTGCTGAATTTTAAATGTCACTTGGCAGCAGACGATAAATCGCGAAGACTCGAGACTCTCCCTGCCCTCTGAGTTGTAATACAATGCCCTGAAGGGGATACATATTTCTTACTGTATACGGCATTGCCTTCGATAAGAAGATCGAGGTACATCGCGTAACTTCTGTCGATGGAGAGGATCGTGGTTACGAAGGAAATTTGAAAACAATTGACGGAAGCTAATATTGTCTTGTAGAGAGAATCATGGGAGGGAAATAAGATAAGAACATGTATTAAAAATAAATTAATAAATTATGTAACAAGGCCTCGTATGTACCACGGGCGTTAACAGATTCTAATGATACATAATTAGAACATTTATCAAGCTCTTGTTGTATAAATAACAATTAATAAAATTAAACAGATAATTATGATGACTGCCACATTAACGTAGAAATAATATAAGGAATACACACACATTTAAATATTCTGCAATCTTCCTAATAATCATTTGAAAAAAGGCTTTGAATTTCCATAAAACTTCAGTCAGTATGGGCAATATGTAATGATTCGACTCGAATAACGCACGGAAGAAATACTTTCTTTTACATTTGTATTTTTTCCACTTAAATTCTTTACAGATGCAGTTCGCAGACGTAGTGCGTTAATTCTCTGTAGACGTAAGAAATTTACGAGTATCCGATGAATTTCGGTAATATTTTTTTTGGAAAGCCATGGCACGTGACAAATGCTAATGCAGTCTAATAAATTTCTAGTAATTTCTTGTTCATTTGTTAATATATAATTGTTAATATATATCTTGACTAACTATACATTACGCATATACACATTAACGAATACGAAATTGAAGAATGTCATCCCATCACCACATGACACTATACATGTTTGTTACAGAGATTGGTTAATAGTATAATATAAGCGTACAAGGAAACTCATATTCTCTTAAAAAAGCAGTGCAGTAAATGCTAGTTGGCAGGAAATGTGAAACAATAAGCATAAGAGTTTTTTCTTATTGTTTAAAATTGGGTTTACTATTGTGTGAGAGAAAATATACTAATATAAAATCCGTACAAGGTTACTTACAGGCAAGATAGTTGTCATAAAGAAACCAACAGTGGCGGTGTACGAAGTACAGAAATGAAGTCCCTTTCAGCAGAGTAAATGTGTGTGAAATGCAATCACACCACAGCAACAAATGTACCTGGAAGGGAAAAAATGCATCGGTATTGTATTTTAAAATACTAATTAACCATTGGGTCTAATTTTTGCAAGAATGGACACCCTTTTGTCTTGAAGGAATTGAAGGTTACAGTCTCCCACTTCAGTTACAAGCTTTATGTATATCACAAGCATTAATGAACATTTAATCTTCCAGATCTAACATGAGTAGGAAACGGTATTCTTTACAAACACTTCAATAAAAAATCAATTATATACAATAAATAGGAATTTGAAATTAGAAATGGATGAGATTGTCCGACACAAAACAATATATAATATCATCAACTACGACTTTAAATATAGTTCAGTAAATCCAACAACTGTAGTAGAATTATCCACAAATTAAAATATCAAAACAGTTGAGCTATCTGTTAACACTGACAATTTACCAACTAATTTCATGGGTCAGTCACGTCGCCCATGATACTCGTCTTCATTTGTTTCTTGTTCTTCCTCTAAATTGTGTTTCATGTACAAAGATTCATTCAAACCATCGCTAATTGCTTGAGAAAAATGCATTTAGTCACGATTGCTATTATCTCACACTTCTTTCAAGTTATCTGCGCCGCGAAATTCTTATTCGAAGCAGTTACAAACATATTTTTGCAAAAGTTCATTTCTCAACTAAGTGTTATTGAGATAATGTAACTACGTGACTGCTCATTATTTTGAAATCTCATCATCAAATAGAACGTCATGTAGTCTTCCACGCAAAACGAGAAGGAAAACGGATTTTTTTTGCAAGTAAGCACTCACATTTTTCCTCTCGAATTCACTATCACCAGGGACAGTTCCGGAAATAGGAAACTAGATAAGATGTAGAGACAAGATAAGAAGCAATTCCCGCCTTTGCTCTCAAATCCTACTGACGAGGAAGGACGAAAGGTTAATATTTCGCAATTCTTAAATATGAAGGGATTGAAACAGTAACTAGTTATGACACACTAACCACTACAACACTAGATATGACACACAACCGCTATTCCTAAATGTTAATATATCGATTTTGGTGAAAGAGTGGTTTATTTTGGTACCATGAATATCTTGTTCATGTTTACGAATGACTTGGGATAGTAAAGGCTGTAATTAGCAGCAAGTAGAAATAACTGAATTCAGCAAATAAAGCAACCAAACAGCACATCTAATAATGAATTTGGAACATAATAAATAAATTCTGTGTTTTCGAATGTTAAGAAAACCAGGAAGGCCAGAGGAAGAAATACAAATTATATAGAATGTGTACTAGTGTACATCTGTACTAGTTTTAGTGTCTAGTATATTTTTTTGATCAGATGTTGCTTTTGTGATGTGTGCAAGTTCTTGGAACATATCATTCAAACAATTCTTGAAATCTCCAAACGTAGGGAGAAATGTTCGTCCATTTGTCTGATGAGGTAGCAAGGGAAAATGTTCCCTTAATTAGCAAAAAATATTTTAATAATCGACAAAAAGCAATATATTAGACAACAAATTGTAACTAGTAAATCAGCGTAATAGATTTTGTTCATTTTAAAGCAGGTCTTTGCCAAATATTTTCTGTGAATAATGTAACGTAATGTGACTAATTGTGTCTTGTGACCGTACGCATTAAAAAAAATATCACTTATGTGTACGAGACGATTGAATAATAAAGCAAATAATATTTACTCGTTTATACTGAATAGTATTTTTTTATATTTCAGGAGTGAAAGTTTGTATATAATCTATACATGCAAAGAAATTGTAAATATATAATATTATAGAAGATTAACTTCCAATGTAAGAGAAGGTTGCTAATTGATTTCCACGAGTCAAAAATGGAAAACCAAAACCAAATAAACGTTTAATCTTCTGAGGACGAGGATGAGGTGGGATGTTTTTACTTCCCAATCAGTTTTTAAGTTAAAACCATTGTGCATATTATTTTTTCATCTTATCTCTATGTTCTTTTTAGTTTCATAATTCACACGAGAGAAAACTCCTCTGGCAACTATCATGCTAAAATTATTTATTAGTAGGTCGGGGGTACAAATTATCTTTATGATATTTAATTCTGCGTACTATTTTTTTCCTTTTTCTTTAATGGAAAAATAGTTTGCTTCAATTTTGATACGTATTGCATTATTGCAAGTGTGTTGCATCTTGAATTCATTACGAATTTCATCTAGCTTGTCAGTGATATTTTGTCACTTTATCTAAGAAAATGTTTCAAAATATATTAAAAGCAACTTGGTAGGTAATAATGTCTTCAATTGTGTGTATTAAACGTTTTTGAATTAAAAACGTAATTCTATAATAGAAAAATCACTGAATTTTGAAAATAATGATTGTGTTGTGTTTAACGTAATTTTATTCTCACCATATTTGTTCAAATGACCACACGAGTACAAGACCGTGGTTATTACAAACAATTCCTAGTCAGGCTCAAAGAAGCGAATCACCACTTTTCATTCGACGCATCCTCGTGCGAGCGGCAAATTAAGAAGCTAATTCATCGCCCACGGCACGCCGCCAAGACAACGGGGCCTTCCTGTCGACATGTCACGCGCACCGCGCCCAGCCGCGTTGGATAACGCACACACAACGCGTTATTAAATACACTTTTACGCTCTTCGCCGGCGCCTATCGTAACTTTCTACCGGCTCGATGCCCATGTAGCACACAACCCACTAGGGAAATCGCTCCGTGTCCTGCAGCTCCAAATCCACCTCCACCTCCTTGTCCTCCTCCTCTTCCTCTTCGCTCAGAAAGCAAATACGGGCACCCTCCGCCGCAGTCGCCCCCCTCCGAGAGGGGAGGGGCACGGATGGGGTGAAGGAGGGGAAGGGGAGGGGAAGGCTTGGGACTTCTGACCCCGATTCGCAGCTCCGCTCGGTCGCGGTGGCAGGCGGGGCAGGGCAAAGCGAGGGGAAGATCTGCCCGGTGACGCCAGGTGAGGCGAAGCGAGGCGGTGCGCGGAACGGGTCTGGGAACGAATCCACGAACGAACCCCGCCATCGCCCATCGCCGCCGTCGCCGTTTGCCGATTTCGCGCCCCGCAAGCGGTACAGTTAGGTGTGAGCTGGCGGGTAATAACATATTTAAAACATTAGCCCGAGCTCTCGCCGGCGCCGCGCCTGCGCCTACAACGCCGCACCGGAAGCTGCTGACGTGCGCCTTTGCGTCACCTGTCCTCGAACCTGAAATGAAAATCGAAGGACAGGTTCAATAAACCCGGATGCTTGATGCAGGGTTTGAATAAATGGATGCGAGGCGGAGTTTCGAAGAGAGTGTGCTAGATGCGCGATTGTTTTCTTCCTCATTTCGTCCGCGTTTCTTCCGCGTAATACTCGTGAACTATCGCAGGTGAATCATCCAATATTCATCTCGCCTCCGGTTATTTCCCCTTGGCGTTCACAGGAAAACTGGACACGTTATGTCCAGTTATGAATGCAATTAAATTTCGTGAAATAGCGATAGAGAAATTGGGTTGATTGATTAATTGATTGATGTTTACGTGCACGTCAACTACTAGGGCCATTAGTACCGTTAGTGTTGTGAATGTCTTTTATCGCGGGAGGTGACAGTTTCTTTCTCGCTGGATACTGAGATACGGCGCCGACCTACACTCCGGCTTGAGTATTTCCCCCTCCAGGCAGATGTACACCAGCGGGGTGCCCAAGCTGGCACAAGCTCTAGGCTCCCGACTGGTCACCTGACATTTATAGTAGCGTATTGTATGTAAGTGGTGTGAGTTAGGGGGACAGAATAGGGCAAGGAAGAGGAAGGCACAGACTGTTCATGGCCCTATTTCTTAGGGTACTGCTCTGGCATTCACCTCGTGTTGCTCGGAGAAACTAGAGAAAACTACCTATCAGAGCAGCCGGTCGCTAGAATTCTCTTCCAAACAGCGGTTGAATTCGACCTAGCTACGTATGTGTCTGAAATAAAATATCCGCTAACGTCGGGACTTGAAACTAGGACCTCTCCGACAGAGTCGCAACAGAGATAGTGATAATGCTGGCTCTGATCCTAATTCAGCTGGTGGAGAAATTGGACTCGGAGGCGCACAGGATTGGAGCAACCTTTAAGACGAATGTTGCGGGCCCTATTCCCAAGACAGGAAGTATTCTCCAAATAACTTTGGTATTTTTTTTTAATTGGTTATTTAAAGTCGCATCAACATCTAGGTCATTAGCGACCACTATTGGTGTTAACGGTATGGTAACTATGAAGATGAAACGAAATGGTGATGAGAAGGGGTGAAAGGACGAACACAAATACAATCATGCCCGAGGCGGGACTCGAACCCGCGACCCTTCGGTCCGAGATCACTACGACACTACTGCCTTAGGGATCTCGGCCACCGGGCCGACTTTTCGGTATCTTTGACATCTCATATCACTACGATTCCCCTCTCAATCATCTGCCAATTCATAAACATTCACCTATCATTATAATCATTCACACCTCATGATTACTTTACCGCCCTTCATTCAGAGGAAGGCCAGGCTCACTTGCTTAGGAAAAAGAAGGGTTACTACCACATAAAGCTCCTCCCCTCCTACACTCAGAGATAAGTATGGCGCTCTCATTACAACAACAGAGAAATGAAAAAGAGAAGAGAATGAATAACAGATGAGAAATAAGTTAAATGTTTATTCAAGAAATGTTTTGCAAGAAATACTTATATTCGAAATTTAGGCTTAAACTAGGAACATATTTAAAAATCTATTCGAGATAGCTATACATTTAAAATATTCCACCAACCGAATTATTTGGAGTGAGTGCCTTTCAATTAAAACTTTCATTGAACAACATTTTCAAAAACTAAACATTAGAATATTTTAAATTATTTTGAAGATTGCCGGTCTTTTAATTGTAAAATCACATTTATTTCGGACACCTCTTTCTATTTTGACAGACTAAATCTTTCAAATAAATTATTTAATTTAAAGTCTCATATGATATTAAATTATGATTTTTATTAAAGAACCTGGTACCGGTACAACGTTTCGAGACGCGGTGTCGCCTAATCTTCAGGTACATCTGTAAAGATGTATTACATAATTATACATAATTATATATATATAACTGTTTCCTACATCTCCCATTTACATAACAGATGCATTATAAAATGAACTGCCTTTATGAATGTAACTGCTTCAAATGATGTCTGTCGAGTTTATCGAAATCTCGTAAGCTTTCTTGAGTAAATATTTTTGATTTCTTCTTTGCAGATAATAAACATTTAACGTCCTCCGCTAGAGTGAAAGTACGAATGCGCGTCTCAGAATATACATTCTTCTGTACATATTGGTAAAGATAAAGCACAAAATTGAATCCAATTGCCAGAAGGACGATTTTCGTTCAAATTCTCTCATTTTCAAAAATCAAAGATAATACTTTTTTGCGAATCTCCAGCGTTTGGTGAAGAGGACTTTTGAAAAGATAGCAGTGTTCCTAGGATACAAGGTGTAATATTATGATTCATAGTCGGTAACCAGATCGATTCATAGTCGGTAATCGACATGATTAAAATCGATAGTAACCGTTGTCAGATGATGTGAAACGATTAAAATCTATACACAATTTTAGGAAACGAAGTAAAATCATTTCTGCTCCATAACTATTTCTGTACAATTAGAGACTATACTGGCCATGAAAAAAATTGTATTTCTTATAACAATGATATATAACGCATTAGATTACATTTTTATTATTAGTTTTTAAAAAATAATTAATGTACCTCTAGCAAGGAATGTCCTTAATCGTTCAATACCTCCATCGCCATCAGGATTTTCGTCCAGTTCCTCTGAACGAATGAGTTCTCAGTTTGTTTCAGTTTCTCTGAGCATATGTTGAGATGGCCTGTTGTTTTGCTTCTGGCCATAAATATAGTTTCACTGCAGACATGTTTCATTAACCTCACCTTTTGGTATTTGAATTGGGAGTAGAGCCGGGTGTGTGGGTTGCTATCTTGTTAGCAACACTATAAATTCAAATCTTTGGTCCGTTTAAGATGCAAATACGTGTTTCTGTAACTCGAAAGCCATTTTTTTTCAAATGTTGCTTACGTGGTTTTTTATATATAACCCGACCAAACGGAGTGTAGGACTGACGATGAGGGTGGCTCTGAGCTTTGTTTTGCTTCAGAGAGAGACAAAGCTCAGTGCAACTGAAAACTGAAGCACTGATCTAAACCAAGGTCCGAAGACGTATAAATGGCCCTCTTGTAATGCTACCTTAGGTTCAACAATACCCGTGATAGTCCATTAAAAACGACGGGGAAATGTCGACGCGTTCGATAATTATATTAATAACTCTGATAACGATAAAAAAGAACGGAAGTACTGTTTTGAGTCCCTAAAAGTAACCACAAATTCCAGTCATGGTACACAACAAATTCTACAACATGAGTACATTACATTATCCAATTTAATGAGAAACATCCAGCATTTTTTTCTTCAACTTACAGATTCCTATAAAATACAACGTAATGGAAATGTGTTTGAATCCTTTAATTTCTTTGAATTTTTTAATGAATTCGTTATTTCGTACGAGAGCAGACAATACTTCCCCATACCTCATATAAAGTTTCTTCTGTTTTTCAACGAAAAATAAATTAATTCAAATCAACCTGTTATAATTAAAAGAATAAGTACGTGCTGTTGCACTTTTGCTTTTCTTAAGAGGCACGTCATTCGTCCATTCTTCTTAATTTCTTCAATAATTTAAAATCATATTTCCACAAGTTCTTCACGGTTCATTTCTTAGAACCATCAAGGAAGCATGTTCAATATTTCTTAACGTATGTACGAACGAGTATTGTGATTTTTTATACAATTGTATAATTACTTAATGTAAAAAATGTTTTGTAAATATACTGCAACGATTACAATCGTACAACATTGTTTTAACAATCTATTTCCTATGGACACAACATGATAAGAAACCAGGGAACGCAATATGGAAACCTTTTATCTGCTCTTCATCTATTACCCATCTGACTGACTCATGGTCTGTTTTGGTGCAATATCTGCAATGACATACTTCCATTTCCGAGAAATTTCTTTGCTCAATCTAAAACAATGAGAACATACGTAACACCCTCAAAGCACACAAAACTATGGGGTCAGTAGGAAGATCAAGAAACTATGCCGTCCTCGTGGATCAACAATTGACTGGGCGAGTGGGAGAAATAACGATAAGAGTGTTTTCTTGCCACAACTAGGAAAGCGAGTTCGACGTAATAAATTTTTATAGTGCATTACGTAGAACGTACAAGATCTTATAAGATGGAGATGTACTATTCACAGAAATTTTGTGAAATCTTTAAAGAATCCAGATTTAGCATGAGACCAAACTTATCAATTCATCCCCCTTACGTGTTGATGACAAGGAGACTAAAACAGTTCCTTTTTCTCTAGTACTTAGCGGTTAGGGTTGACTGCATTTCATTCAATCATGCTCAGAAATAAACACAACAATAACATTCGAAAGCTCCGAGCAAATATTTGACTGAGAAAAATTTCATTCCCGACTTGAAAACTCATTGACCCTCTAGAAATAAATTTTCAATTTGAAGGAAATGAAATTCGAAATCAACTTGAATTGTTTAAATAATTAATGATATTTATATGCAAGACTCAGTAATTTACATTTATACAAATAAATTGTTTAAAAAACAAAATTTTAAAAAACAAATTTTATTGTTTAAAAAAACGAACGTTCTTGCAAATATAATACAGTTAATTTGTAAACATTTTTAATTTTTCTCAATTAATGTATACCAAGAAACATACGCAATAAATAACATGAAGACTTTATAAAACGTCTCTAAATAGTTTCATTTTCTTAATGCATTTGCCCATGTATTCTCGCTCAATAAAAATATTTCTACCAGTTCAAAATAATAATCGGCTTCTTTTTCAAGCATGTGGGATGAAGTAGTACTTAAGAATTCATTAAGGAAGACGATTAACCAAGATAACTCGTCAACATTGTCGTTTGCCTCTTCATGAATTTTTAAATTTCTTCATCAACTGCAGATTGTTTGAAAGGGAATGAAATGAGGTAATGTAAACCTATTTAATGGAACAGAAAAGTAATTTTGTACTGTTTTAATTCCTGTAGTAACAGAAGAAAGTGTTGTACAATGTGCTCAAGTCTATTTTTTCCTATTATTATTCTATTATTATTATTATTATTATTATTATTATTATTATTATTATTATTATTATTATCATTATTATTATTGGAAATTCCTAGTCCATAAAAAGATCTATGGTGACGTATTTGATTCTCTTAATATTGATGTCACCTCGTCGGTTCTGACTGCTAAATAACTGCTTAGAAACTTTAATTCTCTTCGAAACATTGTTCAAAATATGGTTCTGTTGATGAGGACTCCCAACCTCCAGGTTCTTTCAACGAGAGCAGACCGACACAGTTTTCAACTAGCATTGCTTTCCGATTCTCTAAAATGAATTCAGATATTACTTACTAAATAAAGTTTCTTAACTGAAACAAAAAAAGATAAAGAAATGTGGAATACTAACCATTATTTGTCAACATTTCCGTTAATTAGTAAACATAGTCTCAACATTGAGAATTCTGACCACAACGATAGGGGAGAATACGTCTCAGATCTTTCTTTGGCAAACGCCAACATAACTGTTTCATTTACTTATTTATTTTTACGTCAACACCAGTAAAAAAATGTGTGACGTGCTACGGGGAGAAGTGAATTCTGTGCACGCTTTCATAATTCTGTGATCCCTACCCTAAGCCATATACTACTTGAATTTTTGATACAGAAAGAAATAAGCGTTTTTTGCAAAGATTGTTAAAAATCTTCTCTCCTATATAATAAAATAGATTTTGAAGGGTAAATCATCTATAAATTTGGGCTCTTATCCCTCATCATGTTCTTTGTGAAGAAATAATATTTCCTGCCCCGACAACATGAACGATAATTTGAATAAGTATATTTCCCACTGAATTCTAGAAGATGTGCACAGATAATGAATTTACATTTATGTCCAAAAGCAAAACAAGAAGTCATCTCAGCATTTGCTCAAAGGACTAGAGAAGTGGACGAAAAATCTGATCGAGATGGGGGTCATTGACCCAGAAGCTGCGGTACAATACTTGTTACAGGTTGTTTACATTTATACAGTCCAAATGGTAAATAATGCATTAAATATCTCTGTTAAAATTAATGTTATTTTCCTCTTGATGCTCAGTACAGTCTCTTAATTGAATAGAAACAGTTATGAAGCAAAAACGATTTTACATGGGATTTAAAAGTTTCTATCAAATTTATTCGTTTAATATCACCCGGAAAAGTGTTGTAAAATACTGTACATGTATGGTAAGTGAATTTTTTTAATGAGCTGTTGATACTGTCACCAGATGAAAATGAATACTACGTCGAGTGTTATAATCATAGACATCGGCGTTTTCTGAAAATATATTCCCGCCCTTAAGCAAGTATTTTTTAAAAAAAGTTACTGATTCGTAAATTAACAGGCAAGGTAGTGTTAAAATTCCTAGATTAATAAAGAGAGGCTTAGAAGAAACATGTGTGGGATTTATTTATTCTTTGTACATTTCTTTTTTGGTAATCTCAAAGTCTGGAAGCTATTAGATGTATTTCCGCAGAATATTATGCCACATCTCAGGCGGGAATGCACATTCGCGAAAAATACTTTGTCAATAATCTAACATTAACGCTAATATTGAAAATGTTGGTATTCGTTCTCATACTTTATCTTGGTTTTCACTGGTAACAAGTCGAAACTTGCATCTCTTTCAATTTATCGTCAACATCGTCTGGAATATCCTCCATCTCAAAATGTGGAACGTACATATGTTTAAATGTGGGTAGAAACAAACGCGTCTCACGCAACAATCGAATATAAAGGAGATTGTCGCGTCTTATGTATCCAAGAAGCGAATTGAGTTGAAATGGAAAATGACGTCGCAATCCTACATATTAAAAGCAAAAATATTTATTTATTATTTTTCTTATCAGAATATGGTAGTATGAAAAGTATCGAATGGCACACGCTGGATAACACTAATAAGAGACTTGGTTGGTTATTTGTCGTCTATCAGCATAATTACGTTAATAACCATAATAGCAGAATGGATCATTTAAAATGTTCTATGAGAGACAATTGAATTTTTGGTCCTGGAGGAGCGTGCAGGCTTGTTTTTAGAAATCCACATTCTGTGGTTCAATTCATTTTGCGGCTGGAGGCCACCAGTAATTACTAATTTACAAAGCGCGCTGAAACTGAAGGAAAACTATGCTTCCTCCTGCCATGCGAGAGGGATCTATATTTTCGTTAGATCCCAGGAACTCAAGAAAATACGAAAACAATGAAACAGTTGCAAATTTGACTCAAAAATGTAAGAGTTTAATTGTATAATTTCGCGTATTCTCATACTGTGCGTATCGACTAACTTTCCGTACTCAGCGCGTCATTTTTTACGACCCTGCTGACGTTATGAGACAGCTAGGGTTGAAGGAGGAATATCGCCCCCTATTAAACATTTGCTATTCTAGTGTTGCGTAAAGGAACAGCGACATTTTTATTGTTATTGTTATTTCAGTGTTATATGAGAATATTTTATTTGTTGCATTTAGGTAGTGTGCGTTCTACTTTTTGGGAAACTATTCGTGTGGTTTTGTGTAGCAGCATTAGTGTAGCAGACCATTAGTAACAATTATAATAATTGTAGTATAAATGTCTCCTTGTTTTTCTTATTCTTTTTTATTTTAAATTTTAGTTTTTCAATCCATTTAATTTTGAGTAACTAGCAATTAAAAAACAAACCCAACTGAGTCCAATTCCAATTCGAACTGACAGTTTAGCGACTGTTAAAGAATACCCG
>BLKR01009332.1:0-130614 GCA_011170035.1 Teleogryllus occipitalis
TATATATATATATATATATATATATATATATATATATATAATACGGAGTTGCTCTACAGCTGTCGCCGTCTCCGCTCTCAGTCTCCATGCCTCTCTATTTGACCATAGATCTTCCTGCATTTCTCTTGCCGTCATAGCCTCTCGCACTCCCTGCTGCCATGCAAGTCTGGGTCTTCCTCTCTTCTTTCTGTCGGTACCCATTGCAGGACTTGTTTTGGCCATCTTTCGTCTGTCATTCGCATAACGTGACCATACCAAACGATTTGTTTTTTCTCTATTTCGTCAAGGATGGATTTCTTTACATCCATTTTCTTTCTTATTTCTTCGTTCCTGATTCTGTCGCGTCTGCTGTAACAGCAACTTCGACGCCAGTAGTCCATTTCAAGGGTCAACAGCTTCTCTCTTGTTCTTCTATTAACTTCCCAAACTTCTGAACCGTACGTTGTAACACTCTTGACTAGTGTGGAGAAAAGATAAGTTAGTGGTGGTTTTGTTCCATAACACACAGTTTATACTTCGTGTCACGTTTCTCCCCAAGCTTATTCGTCTCTCAATTTCTTCTTGACTATTACCCTTTTTGTTTAAGAGTACACCCAAATATTTATATGTTTGCTCCTTTCAATTTTTCCCCGTTTTCCAGAAGAAGATCTTCAATCTCATTGCTCCAAACTGCCAGGTATTCAGATTTGTTCATGTTGATAGTACGTCCTGCTTTTAAAAAATGTTCATTGAGTTTACGGATCATGAAACTCAAATCGTCCGCACCTTCTGCAATTAATATCTGGTCATCGGCAAAATATAATGTATATAATTTACCTTCCCCGATCGTCATTTCCATTATTTTGCATTGTTTCTCCCACTGCTGTAAAATTTGATGCAGATAGATTTTAAACAGTGTTGGGGAAAGACAGCAGCCCTGACGAAGACCTTTACTGACCGGGAATGGATCCTAGAGCCTACTGTAGATCTTAATCTGGGAGGTGTTGTTCTTATATAGATTCTGTGTGGCTCCAATTAAATTCCCATTGATTTTAAGTCCATCCATTTCTTCCCAAACTCTAACAACCGGTACATTGTCATACGCCTTCTGAAGATCAATGAAACCCAGATGAACTTCCCTACCTCTCCTTGTTTTTTTTTCTATAAGGTGTTTTACTGAAAATATATGTCTATGACCGATCTACCGGCAGTAAAACCACATTGTTCCTCTCCGATTTTACCTTTTATCTCTTCTCCCTATTTTATTTCGGATTATTTTGCTATACAATCTACCTAGATCCAATAATTGCTATTCCTCTGTAGTTTGTTTCATTGTCTCTAGATCGTTTCTCATGGATCGGTGTCAGGTAAGATGTTCGCCACTCCCGAGGAGGATCTTCTCCATTCATGCACCTTGAAAACATGTGATTGAGCATTTGGTGCAGTTTATAGGGACCGTATTTCAGTAGTTCTGCCGGAATATCTCCCGGTCCAGATGACTTATTCGATTTCATGGTCTTAAGCGCTTTTTCTAAATCTTCAATTGCCAGATCTACCATTTGCTCAAATTTCACTTCCTTGTTTGACTGGAAGTTTCTGTTTTCTAGCAGCAGTCTTCCAAAGTACTCTTTTCATTTATTGATGCTGATGTTAGATAATGCAATATTGTGTTTTTCATTTGTTTTAATAGATTTTATTAATTTCCAGGCTTCTGAGCTCTGTGCTCCACCTATGAATTGTTCTATATAATCCCATTTATTCAGCCACAATTTATTCTTCCTTGATAACACGTGTTTTACTTCTTTACTTATTATTTTGTACTGTAAACGAGTTTCATTTTACTTGTCACTAATCCATTTCTCAACTTTTGCAGCTAAATCATTGTTATGTTGCTAAATTATACCACTAGAGCGCCCCAGTGTGCCGTGGGGCCCACGCGAAAAAAATTTTCTCTCTCCTGCAGACACAATTTCCTTATTTCATAATAACTACTTAACTTCTTAATAACTACTGAAAGGTCGAAACGACACTTTACAGCTTTTCAACTGTTGGCTCCGAAATTGTTTCTTTCCTCGAGTCTGTCATGTTTTATTTTATCACATTTTAAAGATCCCTTTATTCTGAAGAAGGCGCGTAAGTGGAGATCCTACCTGGCGGTTCTCATGACAACGACGCACACACCAGGCCGCGTATTAGGCCACACTAGATTCGCAACATGAGAGCTAAAACTATTTCCTGCCAGAATAGCTTACTTATGAAACAAGCATTCCAATTAACTATCTCGCTTTTATTTTGTTTGTTGACATGTACTCCATGCGCGATTGAAGATTTCAGAGTACAATAATGCTATGCCTCGGTTTTCGTTAGTATAGAGATGTCTAGAACACGTGACTTTATGGCATGCGGCTATGACACGTGACTGGGTGGTATGCGGCAGGCTGCTAGAAGCCGTGAGTTTATGGATAAAACACAATTTTCTTTTAAAACGTTGTGATTTTTCGTCGATTGCTTCTGTCTATAATGGTTTTAAAACATTTTTGTTATGTTTTATGTTATATGGTACCCTTTCTCGAAGTGAAATGTTATTTTTTCTCTAAAATAAAGTTATATTTGCACGATGAAGTTGTGTCCGATAGTGGACTGGGGCAAAAGGGACAGGGAGAGGCAAAGTGATCTTTTTCAGATGCTCTGCTGTTTCCAAACTTCGGAACAGATTTATTGTTTTGAAGCAAGAAAAGTTAGATGGTTATTTCAAGTAAATAAGCTACAGGCTCAGCTCATCTTCGTAATTCGCAATTCACACGTCTAAAAGTTTTCCTGTCGTTCTCAGATGTATCACTTTATTAAAACGTATCTACACTTTCCACGTTTTTGCAATAATACAAATAACCCAATAAAATACATAGCTATCAACAAATAAGTTGTCATTTACTTGTATTGCATGAACGTTGCTTGCTTGCTCGCTCGCTCGCTCGACGCGGCACATAGCGAAATCGCTTGCCTTTCACCACTGAGATCCGGGTTCGATTCCCGTCGAATCTCATGTGAAAGTTGTTCCAACAAAACGAGTTTGGCCGCTTCACAAGGGCTAGTCCAACCCCTGTGAAGTGTCCTAAGCCCAACCTCTATCCTTATTCCTTTCCAATTCTGGTCGCTGGGTTACTACGCAGGGGCGCGTACGCGAAGATACCTGGCGGTCCTCTTGGTCAACTGACTAGACGAGACGTAAAAATACAGCGTCCTCTGGAATATAGGTATAGATAATGGAGGATTACTCCGCGCTCAACGCTCGACCAATGGCAAAGAAAAGTGTTGCGTCGATAAATTAGATTAAGGGCGCAACAACTAAAAAATTGTACAAACGTAGCGTCGTAATATATATATGAGCCACTATAATTTTGTGGATCTTCATGACTTTGTGTAAAAGCTAAGCCCAAGAATGAATTCAAATTTCACGGAATTACATGAGGGAATGTGGCTAATTGATATTCATTTCTATTTAACCATTTGTATTTTACGAGATATTGAGTAACTTTTTTCAAATGGAACTATACATTTTTGGTATACTACATATTTTTGCATATCTTGACGGGTGTAAGACAGACGAATACAGTGGTATTGATATTGTCGCATTTTTAAGAAAGTAATTTTGATTTTTTGCGTCTCATGTTTAACGGATATATTGAATCTTGCCACTAGGGAAAATTCTGAAAGATAATTATTTAAGAACTATTAGTTTACCTCGCCGTAAGAATTATTGAATATTGAAGGAGTTATCACTGTTACCTTGTCCTAGGCGAACAGAAGATCGTTATCTGTCGTAATTAGGACGTAATACAATTTCAGGCGAGTGTCCGCTCCAAAACACCTCTGTGCATGGAGTCTGCACTGCTGCAAGGTAGCCCCCGCTACCAAAAGCAAAAAATCTAATTTTTCAACGCAGCCAAGATGTGAAATACTACGCCTTTTTACTGACGAGGCGATCTTTTGTGAAATCGCTCGGTTGAAAAGTAATCAAACAATTGACTCTCGTGGCGTCATATTAAGAAACGCATATGATTTTCAGAAGTGTCAACATTGCGATTTTCCACTAGCTGGCGCAATCTCGCGAGCGTCTATGAAAGCAGTTCAAACTTTTCAAAGCAGTTTGCCCTTCCAAAATGTTTCATATGAAATACGTCTTTGCCTTTCTCTCTGGAAGCCAGCCCGCCGTTTTTAGAGAAAAAATATCCAACGCGGGACGCGGGAAAAAGTTCAACGCGGGACGTTTAAAATGCATGCCATTTGCTATTAATTAGCGCCAAGGAATTGTTATAAATGATATAATTCCAAGTAGGGCGCCAAATTTGAATTAATTTCGGCCGCCTATGTACCAACAGAGGATGTTGTATTTTCTATTGCAAAGATTGGAGTAAGACATTTTATAGTATTTAAAAAGATATGCTCGACGCTTTCACATTTGTCTGTTCGCGTTTTAAAAATTAAATTCTGAAATATTATCAAGTTAGGACACGATCGCCCATCACTCACTTACTTGTTTCTTTTCTTCATACGAAAGGGAAGGAAAACAATTATTTAAAATTATTGTTCCTCTTTTTCACTACTCTTGTCAAAAAAAAGACACTAATTTCATGAGTATCGCTTAAGGGTTCAACGCGCAACGGAGAATATCACGATCACGGACGCTACCTCTACAGCAGGCCGTTAAAAATATATCCTATGTCTTGGCCAGGTCTTGGCACGCTTTGGTCCGCGCGTGGGGGACGTCCCGCGCATGCGCTGTCGCCTCCCGATCCGACCTGAAGACGTTGGAGGCAATCGCCAACGGCCTGAGCTGCGATCGCGCACTGCTTGCGTGGCATGGACGCGCTGGTGCCGATCTATGACGCCGATCGCACGGAAGACCGAACAAATGAAAGTAAATTCAAAGGAATAAATGATTTTTTTTTATTTCCTTGAGCGTTGACACACCTAAAGAAAACGCCACTGTTACTGATAAGTTTCTATTAAATTCATAGTATTTTCTATTAGTAAGTTGTATAATTGTTATTATTAATAGCAGTTGCATTATTATTATTATTATTATTATTATTATTATTATTATTATTATTATTATTATTATTATTATTATATTACTATGTGGTGTGTGTGTTGTGGTGGAGGGAAAGGAATGAGGAGGAATTGCAGTGCAGTAGGGGAGAGTGGGTTGGCACCGATAAGCGGGTAGCCCCGATCAGGTCTGTAACGACAGTAGAGTGCGCTCTAGCGAAGTCGGGTGAATGCTACGCTCTTCCCGATTGAGCTAAAAATTGCGGTTGAGCTACATGCGGCCACTGACCAATTTCGCACTTGTACTTGATGTGAAGGTTATGAAATTCTGTAGAATGCTTGGTTGGATTGCGCGGATCAGATGAGTGGCGGAATTGCGATCAATGATCGGCAAAACCCGTCACAGATCTAAATACTAATGCGTTGTTCTTTTATATTTGTATTACTTTTGGCTAACGTATATTGCAAGAGATTCAGATGCCTAGAATGTGGAAAAGGGCTACAACTAAGGGAGGATGGTCTGATGAAAAGCTGCAAGAGGCGATGTTACTTATTAACATTCCATAACAGCAGCAAGTACAGGGTTCCATTCACAACCCAGCGTGACAGAAAATTTAAAGGAATTTCTGGACGACCACTTCCTGGCCGAAAAACAATTTTTACTCAAGAGCAGGAAGCAGCATTTGCTGAACGAATAAAATTGGACAATCTTTTTTATTGTCTAACTCCACTGCAAGTCCAAAAAGTGGCTTTTGTATATGCCGAAGCAGACAACGTTCCTAACAATTTTTCCAAAGAATTCTGCCTCGCTGGTAAAGACTAGCTTTATGGCTCTCTCAAAAGGAATCCATTAAGAGTCGGAAAACCGGAAGCAGTTACTATCTACCGTATTAAAGCTTTCAACCGACAAGAAGTAAAAATATTTTTTGATAATTTGGGGGCTGTGATGACAAAATTTGCTTCTAAATAGCATAGAAATTTTGACATGGACGAGATGGGAGTGACTACTGTCCAAGACCCTGGAAAAGTAGTTAGCACTAAAGGGGAAAAAAGTTGGCTCTACCGTTAGTTGGGAGCGAGGGAAAATAAAATAAATGAAGAGGAGCTGTGTGACGATGATGAACTTGATGATTTGCAGGGCAATCAAGAGGAAGAAACGTGCTTCCTTTGCAGTGAATTTGGGCAAAATGGCGAAGAGTGGTATAGGTGCACAGGCTGTAGACTTTGGAACCATGTGAAGTGAAGTTGATTCAGCTGCAAATTATGTTTGTGACATTTGCTTCAAGAAATAGCAAATTAAAGTTTAAATAATAAAACTGACTTAAACTTATATTTTGTTATTCAGATAAACTCATCAATAAAACTGTTCCTTTAATTTTCTTGAAAGGCCTATTTGCTTGTATTACTATTAGCATTTAAAATATTATAACCTTTATGTTCAGAGCGTGTAACATGTTTGAACTGATTAATAATTATTTTTTGTAAAACATAGTTTTATTTTAGTAATTTTTCCCTTGCAGTCAAAGGATAGTCAATTATTTTAGTCTTTTGGTTAAATATTATTGAAATTTCTGTTATTGAAAGAATTTTAATATAATGGATCAAATATTTAGAATAATAATTACATTTCAAAATTTCCCATATAAAATACACGGGATAAATATATGAACAATATTACCCCACAGGTAGGGGAATGACGATCAAAGCTGTTTTTTTCTTTTACAAAATCAGTGCTAAATAAAAGAACTTCTGTGACTTTTAGTTCTCAATCACTGGCACTACGACATATCCGTCTGTCGTTTGATGCAACATTTTAAATTTTCTGATGAATACATTCCATCTGAGTGATCAAATTCCTTAGGTAATCAGTGCTACCCCATTCTTCCCTCCAGCTATTGTTAATTGTTTTTAATTAACTACTCTTTTGTAATTTATTGTTAGTCAATGTAAGCTTAACACGTGTAAAGTTAACATATTCTGCCACCAAGCTTCCATACTTAATTGCAGAATTAATAATAAATCTAATCTAAAAAATATTCTCTTATATGTAGTATGTAGATTCTCAATACATTAAATACATGACCTTACAAATTTTATCATGAAAATATTGAACATTCAAAGCCCCTACACTTTACAAGATTCTGAAGGGCACCTTTGTAAAATTTTGTTGTTTTTGAATCTAGTGTTGAACCAATATTCTGCATCTGGTATGGATCCTTTACCAAGTCATAAGCTTCAATAAATTTCTGAAACATTACAATAAATAATAAAAATACACTTTCAAATTTTCAAAGCAGCATCTTCAGCAAAACAAATTTTTGAAAATACACTACCTCCCTGTCTTCAAATTGACAGTATATGAAGTTGACATTCCTATTCATATGACGAATGCATTCATAAGTATTATTACGAGAATCCTGGCATTTGCAGGAAGCTTCAAGTGAACACTCCTATCAAATAAAAAATATTGCATGAATCCAAGACTTTACAAAATGTATGATATATTACTAAAATTTCAGTATCAGTTAAATTTTCAAATTTGATGTTATACAACACTGGTATTCTCAGAATATTTAAAGACAATCAAAACACTCACTTATTTTAGCTAATTTTTAAAATAATTTTTGATGAATCTCACTTGTACCCATTCAAATTAACTTTGAAAGATTCCTTCACCTTTATTGTTACTGATAGTATCATACAAAGGGCCACAAATAAAATTACAATCAATATCAGAAAATAATGAACAAATAGTGAACCCAGCGCTCGTGCAAGAATTAAAGGTGTGTATTTTTTTTTACATAAAACTCACGGCTAAACTATTATCCCGAGGCAAAGAACAAGATGGTGATATACTTCTTTTGCTTCCTTCTCCTTCATACTCAACCAAGAACATTCTGCCATAATATTGTCCAGGATTCTTAAGAAAAGGGAGAAATGATTTTCCATCTCTTTCTTGAGTAAATGGCATTCCAGCCATATCTACAATTGTAGGTGCCAAGTCAATGTTCAAAACAGGCTGCTGCACAACTTTTTTCTCAGGAATTCCAGGGCCTCTTACTAGCAATGGCACTCTGATATCAAATTCGTATGGTTGACGCTTATCCCAGGGAAGAGCAAATTGGCCTGAGAAGAGAGCACCATGAGATTTTTTGACAAGTGACAAATGTAAAAAAATATAATAGCAAAATTAATCTTATTACATCTATCATAAACAGTGTTCACTATTCGTCAAATAAATGTTCACAAGGCATTACCATCAGTGTTCAACATCAATAAAAGTGGCAATATCAAGTTACATTGTGCTTAAGTAACATGTAATATTTTGTGGCTTTTGTATATTAGTAAGACTACAAATCTTACTAATTATATCAAATTAATTACTTCTTTTAATTACATTTCTGAATAAAAATCAATTTGGTTGAAAGGCAAACATGACTGAAATGACGTGGGGCCTTTTGTGGCCAGCAAATTTACCGAGTTGCATTTTCTGCACTTTCCACGTGAAAGTATTAATGTTCCACATATCTTTCACCACATTCCTTATTTTTGTCTGAATACAGTAAACACTTCACAAAAGTGACGGGTTTCTAGAATGAACAGTTATTGTCAAACTGAGTTGCAAACATGTACCGTTTGTCCCTGCACTTCTAGTTTTGTCAGTGATGTGAAGAACTGTCAGTCTTGATGGTTCTATAATTACAAGAAATTCTGTGACCATGTGAAGTGTCTAGTAAACTTTCTTTTCGGCATTTTAGTTCCAATTACTCGTAAATATTTAAGATGCACATAAAATGGCAAAATATTATCACACCTGTGCTGATCGCTATATTTTAAATAAATTGTAAAGTGAGCATCACCGCCAGGAGGGACGGTGACGTGTCTCCCATAGTATTTCTTGGTATATGGGTATACTGGAAGATACTTACCAGTAATCTGTCTTATCTGTCTATGATCTATTTATCTATCATCTATTTTCTACCTATTTGAGCCGCAATTGCAACATGCCCGCACTTTGAGTATGTAATTACATCTCGGGCGGCCCAATTCAACTGATTTAACTATTGTTGCTTCCTGTAGTTTGCTCGGGTGCTCTAAAACGGGTTGGGGATAGTGTTATGCGTGATTTCAGGCTGTGGTAAGCAAACACTTCGGACTGATTCAACACATGAATTTTCTCTTTAAAAAATTGCTGAAATTACTAATTTACTCGTTAACAAAATTTACTTCACTTCGCCTACTGGTTCCATTCTGGGGTGGTTGACCCCGACAGAGTGCGCGTGCTAGGCGCACAGCAGGCTCGCCCGACATAAAGTGCAGGCGGGTGGCACCATTGACAAACAGTGTGAGTGTCGTCCGCGCGGCACGAGTTAGAGATACTAGTATCTCCAGACCACAACCGGGAGCGGTAGCTCAGTGCATCAACCGATGTCACTGCAGCGCCTCTGATCGGGAGATCCTAGGTTCGAGTCCTGACGACGGCAGGATTTTCGACACTAGCTTTTCAGCTAGGTCGAAGTCAGTCGCTGTCGGGAGGAGAATTCTCGGCGGCCGGCTGCTCTGATCGGTAGTTTTCCGTAGTTTCTCCGATCAACACCCGGCGAATGCCGGAGCAGTACCCTACCAAACGGGCCACGGACCGCGCGCGATTAGTCCTTCCTCTTTCTTGTCCTATCCTCTCCCCTTACACACACACACCTTCACTAACATGCACTACACTACCACATATTCCGGGAGACCGGTCGGGAGCCTAGAGCTTGTCCCGGCTGGGGCGGTGCCGGATCTCACCATCCAGCTGTTAGGGGGAAACCCCACTAACCGACGGTAGGTCGGCGCCGTATCTCGCCATCCAGCGGGGGATGATCACCGCCATCTCCCGAGAAACAACATGCACTACACTAACGGGACTAATGACCAAAGCAGTTGACGTGTCCGGAAACACGAAAAAATCAATCAATCAATCCAGACCACACTACCATAGAGTATTTCTAAATAGTTGGGGCGGCACCCCTTTCGCGGCGGCGCCGTGTGTACGTTTCGCTGACCCTCACGCGCCACACACATTTCCGCCCAGCGGTCCGCCGTTCGAGCACGGTCCATCGGCCCTTGTTCCCCGCCCGTCATCGGCTCTCCCCGGATCATGCCCGCAATCATTCTCGACCGGCGTCGCAACGAATGGGGTCCGCAAAGGTGGCTGCTGCTTCTCCCGGCTACTCGTTCGTAAAATGAACTTCAAAACACGACCGGCCGACCGACTCAGCAAACTAAGTGATTTATAAAAAAAAAAGAAGACCGTCCTGTCGGCTGGCTACAATCCAAATATTTTAGATTTCCGCCCTCGCCTATTTTAGACACGCTCTCGAGATGCGTGTTACACGATCTATTCTAATAGGTGCGTAGACGATGGTGTGGTACGAAGGTGTCCAATCGCCCTTGAAGTTGAGTTTAAATGGAATTTAACATAGGCTTTCGACACTTTCAGATATGGTGCGTTTTAACTGCCGCAATTCTCGACAGTTTTGCTGTGAAGAATGATTTGTATAGTCTATTGTAACGTTGTAGCATTTGAGTCATCGGACCGCACAAGGCGTGGGTAGGGAGGTCCAGGCGTCGGGCTGGCGGTGCAACCGGAGCTGTCTCCTTGGAGGGGGCAGACCGCCGGGGGCATGTCTGGGAACATCTGGGGATCAGCTAGCGCAGAATGATGTATGAGGACAGATCGTCTGCAGCTGGCGACGGGCCCCATTTTGCGACCGGCCCAAAAACTCAGTAATGAGGTGACGCGGTCCGCGGGTCTTCAGCGTGGGAGGTCTGTCACGTGACTCCTCGCGATAGGTGCTGGTGGAGGAAACCATATTTATTCAAGTTTGCGCCGAATCGCGGTGCAGAGGCACTTTCGCTGATCCGTGAGGAGGTGATCGCAGGTTTGCGATGGTGGCCATAGCAAATGCCGGGAACGGTGCTACAAGTTAGCACGCTGGGGTACTCTGAATCAGGCTGGAGCTGGGGCTTGCCTCAGGAATCAGGGTGTGCTGTGGAGTGCAGCGGTAGTTTCCAGAGTAGAATGTAAATAAGCATTGTAATATACAGTCATTGAAAATAAACCTGGACTAAAAAAAACTCCATGTCTGTGTTGTTTTTCATATTACGATGACGTCACATTATTAGGATCATGGAATGGAGTGTTACACCACAATTTTTTTGACAGCTCACAGCTATCAAAATCACTGTCAAATCTATTTTTTTCTTAAAAATTACATTTTTGTTGAAATGTTTTTTAATATGGTTGTTTTAGGATCTGAGTGCAATTTTAGTACTAAAACATCATTTTACATTACTATCATATTTACATTTGAAACATAGTTTTCAAAATTGAGTTTCAAAAAAGTAATATTTATCCATGTAATATTTTTTATAACATTAATTTATACTGTTTTTAAATTTCACCACTTACCATTACTTGAAAAAGCGTAATTTGGCAGCACATTGACAGCTACCGATACATAAAATGAACTGATTGAATAAATTAATTAGAAACACTTAATCCAAATTTATGTCATTAATTATAAAAAAATTGGTTACATCGCAAAAACCAATCAATATTTTAAAAAAAACTGTAATCATGATGTGTGTTGGTGTGGTGATGGAGTACTTATGTTCCTCACATTGCGTGGGCAGTCCACAAGCAAGAACATGTAGCTGTTTGTTTGTGTGTTTATTCTTCTGGTTGTTGCAAACTGTGATGATGGAAATATATTTTCCAAAATGTTGGCAAACAACAATGTTTTAAAAATTTTTTGCTCTAATTGACCAAGTCCCATAAACCTCATTTCACTAAAATATAGTGTTAACACTAACAGAAGGGAGGGAAGAGAGCACGAAAATGGTAAACTGAAAGTTTAATGAATGTCATACATTACCAATATGAAATCCATGATCTGAGGTATATATAATGAATGTATCATTTAGGATTCTTTTATTTTCAAGTTCCTTAATGACAGATTCAACCATATCATCAACTGAGAGTAAAGTTTCCCAACGACGATGATAAATCTTGTTCAGTGTTGGTAACAGAGAAGAAGGGAGTGGAGATGGTTGCATCCGCATCAACCAATGTTTATTCTATAATCAAAGTAACACGTATAATACTTTTTTTACTATAACATCAAAGATAAGTAAAACAATAGCAAGCAGATAATAAATCTTGTAATTCAAAAATATTAATTCATGCACAATCTTCACATTTAAAATTTCAATTTTCCACAAGTGCCACGGCTGCATTAATTTTATTCTTGTACTTTTTCCCATCAGAGACAAAAATCCAATTCAAATGTTACCAATATGGCTGCAGTTTGTTTTTCACTAGTTCACCTGTCTTGATCAAAAATACATAATAGCAGTCATGTAGCTAAACCTACTCCCTGATTTCATTCACTCAAGAGTTAAATTTGTTGATGAATTAATGGAATAGCTCAATAGCTTAAAGAATTTTTGATGAAATGTAATGTAAAGCATTTCACACCACACGTCATTCCAGTGTACCGGGTTATGGTAGATTATGAATGGGAATGTGAATGATGAATTTGCAATTAGAATTATAAACATAAGCCAGTATCTTTAAATGTCATATCAAACTTATTGAACACTTTTCATTAAATGCATACCTTAGTCACTGGAACATTGAAATTTGGGGTTCGTAATGCAGTAACATTTCTGTACGTGTCATTATATTTTACTGCTGGTTCAAATGGTGCATGAGGTGCAGGAGGACTAAGCATCATCAAAAAATTTTCTTTGGGATTCAACTGTTGGATGAATTGCAAAGCATAATCTTTCTGAAAAAAAAAAAAAAATGGTTTAGTACTCACTGGAATAAAATTTCTTCAATTGAGCATTCACAGCCTAGTAGTAAATGTGAACATTTTGATGAGAGAAACATTTTCTGCTGATAAATCGTAAACTGGACATGGACACTGCTGGTCTAATCTATCATTACTAAAATAATTCTATTACATTGTTGTAAATTTTATAGGAGCCACCCTTTAGGAAACATTTCAAATAAATTATTATAAATAACAAATCAAATAACTCACCTCAAGGAGTTGCTGATAATAATTACTTTTATATCTAATTTATATAGAGATTTGACATCATTATTTAGATAATTAAATTTCAATTTTATGATTTGTCAAGAAATTAAATGACAGTGATCATTTGACAGAAATTAAAGGATTGAATAATACACTAATCATTGTTAAGAAAAAAATAAGGTTAAATTTATAAGACAAGCAGTTGACCAAGAAAATTCATGAAATAATGTAAAAACAAACACTCATGAATTAAAATACATTGCACACATACTATAACATCTGTTAAATAATCTTCCTTATAATATTTTGCTGAACCATTGACTGAAAGAGTATAATTATAATAGCGAGAGTTTCCAACCAAGCCCAACCACCAATCCCATCCTAATGGAATGTGTTTGGTGCCACCAGTTTTCTTTTCTCCATACTGAAATCAAAATATAAGCAAAAATGTTTTTAATGACATGTAACTCCCTTTACCCAAACACCAATTAAGTATTTACATTGAATGTCTTTAGCGAACACCATGAAATGATGGCTTAACATACTTGATTGAGATATTTTCCAGCATAGAATGTTTTGTAGCCTGCACGATGTAAAGGAACTGCAAAACTCTGTTTTTCTTCATTTTGTTGCCAGTTAAAATTACTACATCCACCACTGACAGAATTATTAACTGTATGATGGTTATGTAAATATTTTCCAGTAAGAATGGATGAACGACTAGGACAGCATATGGGAGTAGTGACAAACTGTAACAAATATTAGGATGTTTTTAAATGTTCATTTGGAAACAGAGTTTGCATTGTTACAAAGTTAAATAAATTTTTCATGAAGATACAACCACTGATGGCTCAAAAATGTAATGTGTTAACTAATGAGACACAGCTAAATTCTATATTTTAATAGATCAAATGGATATTTATGGATCAAAAACTGTCCTTATGACTTCTGGTGTTTATATGGCTGACACACCAATACAATGTAACTAGAAAGTGAATAATGATTCTTGCAATGCTGTAGACTGTTGGTAGCCAAGTAAAAGGTGGTTATGCATGCGGACTTTATACAGCTCAAGTTGCTTACAAATTATGCTGCCTTGTTTTAATATCTTGCGCTTTTTAATATGCGTCTAAAAAAATTGATAGGAGAATATTGAATAATTCCCGTGTTTGACATCGGACGAGAAAAGCGTGTTCGAACTTTCTTTAGAACTTCGTTCGCAACCCATTCTTGTCGGAAGTACAAAACAAGGCAATTTTAATGATTTGTTCTTTTTACTTTCTCGCTACGGAGCAGAAAGAAAGTTATGTAATGCTGCGCGAAAAAAAACTTTGAATTTTCGGCAGAAAAACTCTTATTACATGGCTCTGGTACCGAAAAAGTGGATAAATCCAGTTGCTAAATTTAGAAAAAAATCCTTTAACACCTGCTGTAGCCAGAATCGATGTTTTCTGGGTCCTTGATACCGAAAAATCGAATGACGGAAAAATGTCGGTCTCTCTGTCCCTCCGTCCGTCAGTCTGCGCGTCCCCATTTTCCATATCCTGGACACGATCGCTCTCCCAGAAACGCCGACGTTTTTAGAGTCCTAGGCGTATGCAACCAGTTCCCAGCAGAAACGGGCGGAAACGGCGCTCGCAAGGGCGCTGAGGCCGTGCCCTCCGCGCATCCTGTGCGAGACCGGCGTAGTGGCGAACAACGGCGTACAAAGGGTCTTCCACAGTAGAAAGGGCGCGTTGTGGCACATAGCGAAGTCGCTAGCACACTGAGAACCGGGTTCGATTCCCGCGAATCTCATGTGAAATTTGTCCCAACAAAACGAGTTTGGCTGCTTCACATGGGCTAGACCAACCCCTGTGAAGTGTCCTAAACCCTACCCCATCCCTATTCCTTCCCAATTCTGGCCGCTGGGTAGTGACGCAGGAGCGCGTAGTAAGAGGCGCGTACGCGAAGATGCTACCTGGCGGTCCTCTTGACAACTGACCGTGACGTGACATGACTTAAAGGTAATGGAGGATTACTCCCGCGCACGTTAATGAAGGATTACTCCCCAGCGCATAGCGCTCAACGCTCCTTAAGGGGTTTGGAGACGCGTTGCGTCAATTTGTAAGACGCAACAATTTTTTTTTTAAAAAAAAAGGGCCAAAGCACGCCGGCTTTACTTTCCGCGCACTTCCCCCGCACAAGCTCTCTGAGCTGTGCGACGCTGGGGAGCAGCTAGTGCGTGGGAGGCGGTCACCGCGCCCAGATGCCGGAATCCGCGTGGGAGGCGCGGAAACGCGCCCCGCCGGGCCTCGGCCGCCTAGTGACGAAGACGTCGCGGCGCCATGGACGCTTGAGCAAAGTCTGCGCCGTGGCAATTAAGGTGAAAATTATTTGTAAATAGTGAAGTGTACACAGTGCAGTGTGGTATGAATGTGTGAATGAAAGTGTTTGTAAATATAGTTTAAGTATGAATGAAACAAGAAGAGAAAATAAGAAACAAGAACATTATTAAGAACTTATGAAATCAAAATTCAAACAATATATTAATATTAAAAACAATTCGCCCAAAGAGGCTTGATTTCAGTTTTTAAAGTTAGCATTAAGATAGGTTAATTAGTTTGTTTAAGATAAAGCCCCGTCCCAAGCTCCAAAAGCAGCAACGCTGGAGCGAAATTCTCTCCCGAGCATTGAATAAATTCCCGCCTCGCCAGGGACACTGGCGAGGGGAAAATTGAAAAACTCGGCAGCAGTATAGCTCTAAAGAAGGCCACAAGATGGCCGAAACGTCAGCTCCATCGACCAAGACGCGGCTCATCTCGGACAGCCAAGAATACAATGACTCCGACCGCGCAAGCCTACGAATCCAGTGTGAAGGAGGTTTAAGAGACTGGTGCAGGTCTCATGTTCGATGAAAACCCTGATTTTTTTTTCGAAAGTTGCAAAAGTTCACAATTTTTTAGGGATCTTCCTACAACTAAAATATTAAAGAGAGAGATTTTTTCCCTCAATGAACTCTGTTCCTTGAAGATAGATTTTCAAATAAGGTTATGCATAATTTTTCGAAAATTTGAGTACTTTTCGCGTAATTTTGAGTGGATATAAGAGCGAAAAAGTACTTAGTGTTTCAGCACCACTAGTTAATATGAAAATGAACAGGAAAATATTGAATAATTCAAGAGATTGATGTAGGACGAGAAAAGCGGTTTTTTAATTTTCTTTAGAACACTTCGTTCACGTCCCGTTCTTGTCAGAAGTGAAAAACAAAACAAGTTTAATAATTTGCTCTTTTTAACATGAAAATGAACAGGAAAATATTGAATAATTCCCGTGATTGATGTCGGACGAGAATAGTTATTTATATAACAAGCCTTCATAACTACAAGAAATCCATACAACACAATAATAAATACAATACATGTACGTTACTTTACAACGCATTGCCAGATGAAATTAAACAATTCAAATTGGTACACAAATTTAAGTTAAAAGGAAAATCTTTTCTTCTGCAAAACTGTTGCTATACAATTAGAGACGATACTAATCGTCAAAAAGAAAAATAATGTTTTCTCTTTAACAAAACCAAGATATAGTATAATGAATTAGTTTACATTTGCATTGTATAATTTAAAAAAAGACTTAAATGCCTGTAACAAGTAATGTACTTCAGCTTCCGGGTCAATGACTCCCATCTCGATCGGGTTTTTGTCCAGTTTCCCTGATCCATTGAGCAAATGCTGAGATGGCCCCTTGATTTGCTTCTGGATGTAAATGTAGCTTCACTATGCGCACGCTTTGTTGAGCTTTCCTTTTGCTTGTAGTGGTAGTAGAGCTTAGGGTGAGTTTTTATTTTGTTAGCAATACAGAAAAATCAAATATGTTCGTTCGTTTACCGTTACAAATAAGTTTTCTATAATTCGGCAACGAAAATATCTAGTTTTTGAAATGTTAATCTCTCGCTTTTTTAAATTTATTATTATGATTATTATTATTATTATTTCGTCTTTCAACTATTAATAGTTAAATTGTTGGGAAGGGATTCTGAAACTCAAAAAAGCGTGCGCAGATGATTTTCTCCCGCATACGTCACATACAGTTTTTGACTAAATAAATAAATAAGCCCCTGACTAAAAGAGGACGTGTTACATACAATGTTTTTGCTATTTCTAGTTACTCAAAATAAACATTTAATACTTTCATGGTTAAGAATTGTCATTAGGTACTCTCGATGTTTTGTAGCAAGGGTTGTTGGTGCAGGGTCATAGTACCATTTTAAAATAGCAATCGCAGTACGCGAAAGGACAAAGGGGGCAAAGGAGGAGAAGTGGGGCAAAGCGGGGAAAGAGGACGAAGAGAGCAAGAGGACAAAATTGGAAAAAGGGAAGAAAGGGACAAAATAGGGAAAGGGGACAAATTAGACAATAGAGAACAAAGGGAAAATGGACAAAGGGACGTTGGGACAAAATGAGCCAAGGGGGCAAACGAAAAAGGGGGACAAAGGGACCAAGTGGGCCAAAGGACATATTTATCCAAAGATTTATGGGCACTGGTAAAACCTAAACCGGAGAGTCCGCTAAAATATTTTTAATGGACTCTCGAGCATTTTAACGGCCGTTGCTATGGACGCGTTCTTAATGCATTGGGGTCAATCCATTTTAAGAGGTCGAGAATTTAATAAATTGGTAGCTCGACCGTCTCGAAAAAAATACGTATTTTGTGCATAAATTTCCTTATGTTTTGGCTGTTCAGAAACATCTTTGATTTAGTTTTATTGTAACTGGTTTACAAATGGCGTCCATTTTTGTTTTACGGCGAGTGCCATTTTTCGCGTTTGTAGACATTTACTCTTGTCTAAATAACTCAGCTCTTGATTGTTCTAGCATTCTAGAATAAAATACATTGAATTCAGTATACTCTAACCTACAAATGTAAATATTATTTATATACCTTCTAAGTTTTTATTTAAGAAATATTTGAAACCAAATCTATGGAACGCGAATGAACCAAGTTCGATATTCAGAGAGTAATTTCTCAAAGAAGGAATTGAATCTCAGCCTTAATTTTTTCCGTGCTTTTACACATAACAGAATTGTTACTTTTGGTAAAATATCATTGGTATGTAACGTATCTCTTGAAAATTACTCTCTTCAAAATTGGAATTTTGGATTATTTCCAATTTTTCAACTAATATCTCTGTTGGGGGACCAGATAAAAATCAGAAAATTGCACACATTCTAGATTGGTATTATACTAAACTTCAGTAAAAATTTCAATTTTTAAATTTAACGCAAAGTATTTTTTTAAATAGAAACTTTCGCAAAAAAAGACTTAATGTCCACATTGAGGATACGATGTGACAAGTAGTAATCATATTATTTTGAAGCTCTTTTAAACTAAAATCTATTGTGATTTAAAATAATTAATTATACTATATTATTAATAAACATAAAAGTTGCCTAATATACTTTGAATATTGCTTTACTTTAAAACCAAACTTACATCTTGACATCTACGTTTGTAATTGAAAATATGATTATGATAAAAGACGAACCGGATAATATAAAAATGGTTTATAAAAGATCACAATTAAATTAATTCAGCATTTTGTTTATTTTTTCGCGTTTAAATTTGTCATACTGCTTATTATTTCTCAACGTTTCTTCAGAGATACGGACGATTGCACAGTACTACTTAGATGCAAATATCGCGACTGAGTTAACAAACAATGCAAGAGAATCAGCGAATATTGTGTCAGTGCAGAGATATATATGGCAGACGTGGAACGTGCTACGGACGCCTCTCACTAGGGGGCGCTATTTAGAGTATACCCGCCAGTAAAAACACAAAGCCAAAATACAAGGAAATGTATGTACAAAATACGCATTTTTTTCGATATGGTCGAGCGACCAGTGTTGGACCACGTAAAATGGATTGATTCATTGTTTAGAAGGTTGATTGCTAAAGAGCTAAGCGCGTGCTTTCCGACGTAAATAACCAACGTGTTTTCGAACGAATATTAAATAATTCCCATGTTTGACGTCGGGGTATAAAAATGTATGCATCTAGAAAAATGAAGAGGAAAATATTGAATAATTCTCACGTTTATATAACGTGCATATAAATACACGTATGTCCGTATACACACTCGGCTTGATTTCTGGCGGAACGCGACGAATCGGCGTTCCGGGACCTCCGAAATAATTATACGTATTATAAGTATAACTAATTTGGGGCGCGTACCGGAACCTAAAATTTTACAAATCCAGCACTGTGTATGTGTGTGTGTGTGTGGGCGCGTGCGTGCGAATTTAATGAAAAGCAATTCGAGCTGTTTCTGAGTCTTTTAGAAATTGCATAAATTTCAAACGCAAATTACGCGAAATTACTCTTAAAAATAAACATATGACATTTTAAAGACCTGATATTCTAGAAGACTTTAAGGCTAAAATCTCCATTTTCAATTTTGTAATTTTGAAATGTTAATTTTTTGCAATTTTTGAAAATATGGAAAGTTCGCCGAAAATGGGATTAGCACCATTTTTTTAACCATCCCTCGAGATATACGAGGAGAAAATTTAAAGGAAAAATATGAAGTGTTTTTCGAGAAAAAATTGCCTTTATTTCGCGCAAAATTATACAAAAACTACTCATATTTTCGAAAAATTGAACTTTATTTTATTTCTAGATCAGTTTTTTGAAAAAAAGTTTCATTACGGGAAAAAATATCAATCTTCAATATTGTAGCTGCAGGAAGACGCTTCCCAAAAACTTGCACTTGGCAATTTCCGAAAAATTGAAAATTCCAACGAACATTAGAGCTGCACCACTCTCTTTTACGCTTCTACGCTTAATCAAATTCTTTTGAGCCATTTTAGAGAAAATTTTGAACATGTATTTGAGGCTTCGTGTACAATAAAGTATCCTCAAAAATTAAAATATCTGCTAGAAACTCCCAAAGCCTCGAGTTCGTTCGGATCGATCGGGGAACATAAATTTTGGAGAAAATCGGCTGAACGCTTCAGGCGTTCGCTTTGACCACAGATGGGCAGACGTTTTGTGGTTATCGATTTTTCCGCGAATTCTGAAAGAATCGCAAAACATAAGCGCATTCGACAATAAGTATTTTTCTGTCGAAGTTTCTAGTGCACAATTACAATACATTCTCTTTATACATTAAGGGCGAGAAAATAAAAAAAAATTGACACATTTCTGGCATTTAAAACATTAGTTTCTGTGCTGTGTGTCATTAGAATTGAGTATCATATTTATATACTTTAGCCATTGATACATTGTCTCCAAGGTAGATAAAAGTTTACTTCAACAATTATCCTAAAGTATGTGATGACATAATTGTGTACAAGAATCCCTGGAAATAATTAAATAACATGTTTTGACTAAATATCAAGAAGTCACATTGGCTATAAAACCTTCGACAATTTTTGTCATCAGTAATCAGATATAACCAGAGACACCCAGAACTTTACTCCGGGAAGGGTGGGGAGCTCCAGGAATAGTGGCAGGCAAGCTTCATGTTCTCTTGTAAAGAATTTTTCATTTATGCTGAATATACAATGTATTTTTATTTGTGGGCTTACTTAATATTTATAACAATATACTGAATGATTTTTATTATAGAAAATTAGTAATAGCTGTATTTTTATTTAATATTAGTGAACCCGGCAATGCTTTGGTATTGCAGTGCATTGTACATCACAAATTACTAGTCACATGATTGTTAATCAGGTTTCACGCAATGCTGTGCAAAACTTCTAGTATATTTTCTTTCTCGCAAGTATGAGCTTGTTCTATGTCCTGGTTTTGACATGGCTGTCATGAATCCTATTGTTAATAATAATATTTATTGAGCCCATATACAACTTCAATCATGTACGATGAGTCAGATATGATATATGCAGGTGAACGTGTCCTCAGCTCCACATTTCCTACTTTCTCTTACTACACACTATCATAATTAAAGGTAAAGAGCAACATTTTAATATAAGAAATGTTCACATTTATGTGAAAGAACTGCAAGCGACATTCAATTTTGATTGTGAATACACCGCTAACAAATAATTAATCCTCCACTCCGCTCATGTCTAGTAAAAGGGAGCTCAAGATGACTTGGGCAGAGTGAAATTACATTTACAGTCCAGAAATCAAAGCAAGGGGGGCACCTCAGCATATGCTCAAAGGATCAAGGGAAATGACAAAAACACTGATCGAGTTCGTGTTATTGATCATACAGCTGAATTACAATACTTGTCATTAAGGATCGTAATAATAATACTAATAATAGTAGTAATAACACCAATAATCAAAGTATTCATTGAGGAATGATTTAACAACATTATTGTTAATAATGCATCTAGAAAATCCAGGGTGAAGGAAATAGAATTTTGGTCAGGCATTCTCCTCCTACATCAGTCCAACTGCAATTTAACACAAGCAGGACAGGCTATGCCAGTTCTCTTTTCTTTGTTTCAGCTCAAAACAGTCCACATGAAACAGAAAGTCAAATGGGATGAGAATTTTTTTTATTTATATTTTTTTAAGGGAAGTAGTGTTGTATATTCCTTCACACTGTAGAACATGTTGTTAAGCAGGAAAGCTTTCAATTTACTTTTAAATTAATATATTGGTTTAAATCTTTAATATCATGACTCAATTTTGTGGTAAAGTGAAATGCTCTCTATAGGGTACTTTTTTCATAAAGTGTAGTTTCAGAACAGGGAACATGTAGGTTATCCTTTTGACGAGTGTTGTAGTTGTATACATCAGAACTCAGAATAAAAGTGTCTTTGTTTACCTTGAGAATCTTCTTTGTGAAGACCACTATGTCAAATATATACATGCATAGGAGAGAAAGAATCCTTAGTTTAATTGAACAATGGTTTGCATGACTCCACCTTATGAGTGTTGGTCATTGTTCACAGAATTGTTTTTGGATAATAAATGTGCGAGTGTTTAGAGGCATTTTCTCAGAACGTTATTCCATATTTTAGGTGTGACTGTACATTTGCAAAATACATTGTCCAAAGTGACTCAATGTTGGAGCTTGACCTGAGGATGTACACAGCATCGGAAGATTTGGTGACCTTGCGACGTGAGCATTCCATTTTAGGTTTTCTTTGATTGTTAGACCAAAGAAGGATGTTTCATGAGATACTGTTACAGGGTTATTATTCATGAGCAAAAGCTGTGAGAATTTTCCTTTCGATCAGGGATTCATGAAATTTAGGGAGACTGTCTTGCTGGTGTTTATGACAAGTTTGTTGTCTTGAACCCATTTTACAAGTGCATGCAAGGTTTTGTGAGTTTCTTTTTCTCATGATTGTTGTTTTTGCTTTGATGATAGTTTTTGTCAACTTCAAACAAAATTATTTTGTCTCTTAAAGCCAAAGGCATGCCATTTATGTATATAAGGAATGGTATTGGCCCCAGGAAGGATCCTTGCAGGACTCCATGATTTAACATCCAAGGGCAGGAGCAGTATGAGGAGATTTTGTTTTCTTTAATGTGGAGGATACGTATGTACTTAGCTACGGTTTGAAAAAAGGAGTTGATCCATTGGCCTGCAATGACTTAGATCCCTAACATTTCTAGTTTTGTTAAAAAGTGTGTGATGGCCAATAATGTCAAAGGTTTTTGAAAATCTACGAAAAGGCCAATGGGAATTTCCTTCAGATTTAGTGTAACAAGTGTGTCATTTAACCCATGTCCAAACTTTCTTAAGCCTTCTTTTATAGTCTCAGAATATTTATTATGTAGACAAGTCCTATTGATAATTTACAATAATATTGAGTTTACGCAATGTTGGGATTAGTGAGTATACTGTACGAACATGATAGAACAAATACAATTGGAATGTAATCATCGAGTAATAGACCTGTAATTACGGTTTCATATTTCCATTCCTGATATAATTATCTCAACTTTAGAGATAGTATCTTATCCTGCATTGTTGCATCACTATAAAAACAGTGCTTTGAGTGTAATTATTTATCTTTACAAAAATTCTGCTTATTTCGGGAATGACAGAAGAAAATAAAGGCCTCTATCAACTGCTGAACTTATTTCTGGAGGAAGAAATTGACCTTATTTCTGCAAATATGATTGATACTGTGCACATTGCTCCTAATGTTAATGAAATTACTGATAAGGAAAATATAGATTATCTTCTGAAGGAAAAAGAAGTAGAGGAAAAATTGATTGACTGTGCAATTGTCAACTCATGGAAAAAATATAATATTGTGAATGAAGAAAAGATGTCACTATTTTATTTGCTCTTTCTTAGCCATGTCTCTAATGAAATCTGTAACAAAATGAAGTGAATGCAATAGTGAGTCAATGAATACACAGGAGGCTGAAAAATCCCATTTTGGTCCACCCACAAACATTTCCCTACATAAAGAAGTATGTTATGATGATGTACAGATACCAACAGAGGTAGCTCAGGGCATAATTTAGTTAATGCAGTGCCTCTGATTTGGAGATCTTAGTGTTTGAGTCCTGACAATACCAGGATTTAAGACACTAGCTTCTTAGCTAGGTCGAGTTCAGCCGCCTCCAAAGAAAAATTCTTGTGGCCGGCTGCTATCATTGGCGATTTTCCTTGATTTCTTCGATCAATACAAGGCAAATACCGGAGCAGTACCCCACCAAAATGGGCCACAGACCATGATCATTCCTTCCTCATCCTTTCCTCACCCGTTACTTGCACTTTCTTACTTGTGCTGCAATACCATACTTGCTGAGAGTCCAGTCAGGAGCTTCGAGTTGGTCACGGCTGAGGAGGTGCCCCAATATCGGTTTGGGGGAAAACCCGCAAGCCGACAGGTTGGAGTCAAATCTTGCTATCCAACAAGAGAAAATCACCACCACTTCTCACGCTAAAAATCATGCTCTGCATTTATGAGACTAATGAGCTTAGCAGTTGATGCGCCCAGAATCATCAGAAAATCAATCAATCATGTTGTACAGCACGTGATTATAAAGAGAGAAACCACAGCCAGAAGGAGGTGCAGATTGTGCAAAAGCACTACAATTTACAAATATAAAATAATGCAATGTTCATTTCCATTCAAACTGTTTTCACTCGTCTCAAATCAAGATGTATTGATATACCCTGAGGTCCCAAAGCTCCGTATACACATTTTGTTGCATCTTGACTATTGGTTATAAAAAATTGTAAATGATTTTTGTATCCCTTCTAGTGATTTATTAGAGTACATATACAATATTATTATTTCAATGCTTAGTCTTTAATGGGTTAAAAAGGCGAAGGTGGCTGTGTCTGTGAATCTATTACTCCTAAAGCTTTTGTGAGAATATTATTTGCATTATTCGAGTCTATCATTGTAAAGCCTTTCCAGAATTTTTGAAAATTCTAATGGCAGGGAGATAGGTCTGTAGTTCATTGGATCGTACCTATTGCTCTTCTTAAACAATGGTTCAATTTTTGCCATTGTTAACCATTTTGAATATATCTGGGAATATGCCAGTTTTTGAGAGTAACTGCAAATGAGAGTGGATGCGTTATACATGGAGCACTGTGTTAATAAGAAACTGAAATGTCCAGGCCTGCTGAGAATTTATACTCCATTTGTCCAATGATTTTAAAAATTTCAGAGGGGATAGTTTCATATAAAAATATGGAATTGATAATTTGTGTAATATTAGTGTTTGAGTGGTGTGTTTTATTGTTTAGAGTGTTGAGAGATTAATTTGTTACCAATTTGTGATAAGTGTACATTGAATATGTCAGCTATTTCTTGTGGGTCTTCTAAAGTTTGTTTTTTGTAGTAGAGCTCTATTTTTTTGTTATTAGTTAGTAGTAGCTTTTTATTAATACCCCACATAAGAAATAAATAGCTTTTGTTTTGTTACGAGCATTTGCAATGTACTTATCATTTGTCACAATTTTTGCTTGTTTATTACTTTTTTAGGACTGAATTATATGTTTTGTAGTATGTAATGAAGTTGGAGTAACATTTGTTATGTGCTAATGTGCTTGTATTTTATACATGCTGCATTTTCTTTCACTTGACACTTTGATGCCTGTGGTGATCCACGATTTGGTTTTATTTTGGATCTTTTTAAATTTTTGAGGAAAAGTGTCTGTATGTGTATGCGTGCCATGTGTTTGTGTGTACGAGTTAAACTTATAGTTTGTATCTTTTACCTTATATACTTCATTCCAATTTTCTTATTGTAAGTATTGGAATTTTATTGTTTCCTTGGGAATAGTTACGGGTTTCTGTAATTTGTCTGTCCTGTAATTTTTGATTCTGTTTGAAGTGTTAGAATCTGGGCACTGAAGCCTGTGGTAAATGTAGCACCAGTAAAACTATGGTTATTTTTATCTATTATTATTATTATTATTATTTGATCAAACACAGTGCTACAATTTTTGTATATAGTTAAATGTTACTAACGTTGCTACGACACTATCTTGGAGAATTTTGATTTACTTGTGTGAGATTCATGTAATAATTCCGACCGATATCTCACACTTGCAGTGAAGAAGCGGTTAATCCTTGACTGTGCGGCGGGTTTCGTAGTTCAGAGCACTTGAGTGGTCAAAAATGAATAAATCAACAATGCCCCATGACCAATTTAATTTTTTATTTATATATAGATATTTCATTTGTGGTGAGGGGGTCGGGATTGGAGCCCTATGAGCCCCAATCCACACCTCCCTTACGTGCGCCACTGGATATTACTATCTTTTTGACAGATTTACTGTTTTAGAATTTACTTACAGCATTTAAGAATGTGACTCCCTTATTTGCAATTAGTTGCTGAACTTTCTTCATTGGTACCTGTAAATTACATGAAAAAATAAATTGGACGTAATAAACAAGAAAATGTCGGAAAGACCATATATTCTACAAAATATGTGGTAAAGAAATAACAATCTTATTTAGTACAAATTACATTTAAAATTGTACCCACCCAATTGTTAGCACAAGGATGCAAATATTTTGTCCATTCCATAGAGGAAGTTATGAAAAGTTTTCATCCGGTCTACCCATTGTCTTCGACACATCTTCTCCACCACTGATCTCCAGAAACGCACACCCACCCATGCACCTCCCTCACACACAAATAAGTAACATAATTGTTCAAATTTTGAGATGTAATAACTACTGAAATTATCAAATGCTAGCCAGGGTCCATCCAGTATTTCCATGAAATATCATTACAGACCATAACCATAATCATGGAAGTCTCCATTATTTAAGAGACTAAATACTCTAAACAGAGTAAAAGCAGATTAGAGTTTCATCAATTCCAGGGTGTCAACCAGTTCTGATTCGTTCCACCTTCATGTGGTTTCATTTCGCCAACTCTTCTTCCAACATTTCTCCTAACATTGGCATGACTTCATTTTAAAATGCCATATATTGTGTGACAAAGATACTAAAATTTCTGAAGCATGTTTTCAACAGTATGATATCTTGTATATGACATCTTATAGCTGAGATATGTGAAGTTATTTACTTATCCAATTACGTTATTATTGATAATTATTATTAGGCTAATTTTTCCAGTGCCCTCAAATTCCACTTTACTTTTGTTGAAGATATAGAGAGATTATATTGCTTTGTACAATTAGTACATTTTTAATAAAGAACATTGTTTCTTCCTCAGACCTTGCCAACATGATTTGATCATTAGCAAAGACTACAGCGTTCAGTGAAGTATTATTTATCATAAAATGTCTAGATAACTGTTTCTTGCCATTTGTTGAGGACATCATCTATAAAGATTAAATAATAAGGGAGAAAAAGAACAGACCTGCCTCAATCCTAGTTTTATTTCTATTTTCTTCTTCTCATCAATGATTTTAATTGATGTATTATAGTACACTGTTCTTATGAGATGTTGAGGAAAGCCATTTTTCATCATTATTTCAAATAACTTATCTTGTTTTACACAATCATAATAAAATAATCTATAAATGCTATGTAAGAAGGCAAACTGTATGTATATCACAATACCTTTCAATTGACTTCATGTATACAAATTATCAACATTTTTTACAATTATATTGTTTACTAGTTATGTTGATTGTAAATAATCTCTGTTATTTTCCATAACTGTTTTAAGAATCAGTAGAATTATTTAATATGTAATCAGTAACTTGTATTTCATACTGAAAAGATAATTTTTTACAGTTATTGCAATGTAATCATCCCATTCCACTTGCCATGATCCCATTTTCATTTTAGTGTCTGATATAAAGCAAAAAATGCATTTGCAAGTGAGACTATTTGATCACTTATCTAAAAACTGAGTAAACAATGAACAATATAGATGAAAGACAACACAATATTCTGAGCAAAAGAAAATTTTAATTGAAGACTAACAATTTTAAGCATACAGCCAGGTGGAGTTAGCATATACAACAGATGCCCAAAAAAGAATGTCTAATGGCTTTAAAGCTGATGAAAACATTATTTAAATCAAAACTGGGCAAATTTTATATGAAGTTACTTTAATTATATAAGTGTTTATCATACTATTCTCAGCAAAAGCAAATAAGATATTCTCACATAGTTCAGTGTTTGAATAATTTTGGATATAAAGGATTCAATTCACTAAAAAAAAATATAAAATGCCAAATTTAATGTTAATAAAATTAGTCTCTATGGTTCTTAAACGATCATCAATTAGTTTTACAATACTGAATTTTTAACAACAGAGAATACAGCATGAAATCATGATGCAATGATCTTAAACTTTTTTTTCATTGTAATGATATTCATGGCTTTACAGTATTTATTCAGTTCACTTTTAAATTCAAAACAATTTTACTTCCTGAAATAATAAAGTGCAAGCATTCAATATGTACGAAATGGAATTAGAAAAGAAACCACACAAGTATTTTAAATCAAGAAGTTCCTATTCTTTAAATAATACAAATAGTACAAAATGGTCAATGTTGAACATTCACACAAACAACATAGTATACAAAAAAATGTATCATACATATTTTATACCTATCCTCTACAGTGAATTCTCTCTCTCATTCTCTGACCACTGTACTTAATATTGCTTTGAATACAATTCTATGAATTTTAAATATAAATTAATTCAACTACAATGATGAAAAAATGTGTAAATAATGTACTTGTGCAGGCGGTATCATGAGTTTTCTGATACTATACTCTGATTCAAGCAGAGCAGCCCACTGCAAGTCACAAGCCAGAAGAAGACGGGGACACTGTCATCCAATTGGAAGCTGTCTTTGTCATCCAAGTGGATGTCATTAAGTCTTAACAAAGCTCTCAATTATATGATAGTATCCCCTCTACATTCAGCTCATGACCTTGAAGTGCCACAGTTTAAATCAGAGTATAGTGCAGTACATTTTAACACTCGTTTCCTAAAAGAAAAGAAAAAAGTTTCAAACCATCAAGTATCTATCAAACTGATCTTCATTAACATGATGTTGAATGGTTATCATAAGTTGAATATTAGATAAAATATAAAAGGGATCACTGTAGACAATAGATTGAATGATACACCTTTGATAAAACATCATAAAGAAACTTATTATTAATAACTATTATATTGCCTCAATTTTTAATTCCAACATTTAAGGTTTAATACATTGTTGCCATTTTATTAAGGCTGAGAGATATAGTCCTCTCCATTGCCTTATAATCAACAGTTTCATAAAGGTATTATAAATTGAATACAATGAATCTAATCAAGAATTCCTTCAGATAGTTTTACACGGGAGAACTCAATATTTGAGCATTTATGTTAGCCAAAATAAAAAGAGACTTCACAGGAGATCTTGGTACTATTTCAACAGAGCAAGATGTTAAAAAATGCAGTTACTCCCAAATTAATGAGTAGGGGCAGATTTTGATGACCTACATTGCCAAAAACGATCAATAAAATCCTCTTAAAATGTTTTAAAAATGATCTAAAAGCAGAGAAAAATGACAAAAATTGTGATCAAAACCCGTTTGAATGATCAACTCAAGCTGAATATGTTACTGATGTAAGTGAAGCTTCTATTCGTCAAAGTGCACTCAGCTTGCAAACATTTGTTTTGGACTGTCATATACCAGGAAATCTGTCTATAGATGTCCTGAAATCACCCAAACTGACACTGGTGCTGATAGGCATCACAGGAAACTTCGATTTCATACAACAGCTAACCTGACAATTTCTGAGCAAAGAAATCAAATAGGCTACATCTGTGGAGAACATTTGTCGCATCTCGTAAATTTTATTTGAAGCAGGTATGATTAAAATGTTTTTAAAAACAATGAAATAAATAAAAAATTCATTATAACTGATCAAAAAAGGTAAAAAATAACTAGTCAAAATTGATGAAAATGCAAAAATCCCAAATAAAAATGGCTCATTTCTTTCTGACATAAAATAAAATTAATTTCTATACTAAATGGCATTGTTCTAAAGGGAAAAGACAAAAAAAAAGTTATTTTATTAAAAACTGCCCCCAATTAATGAATGTGATTGATACTTACTTGTCAATATTGTATTACAGATTATACAATTAAGTGTGATTTTGATCATCACTTCACCCCAACATCAAATTAACCATTATGAATATACAGTAGAACCTCTTTTAACTACAACCCTTTCAACCAAAATGATTTGCAAACAAAAGAGAAAGACAGAAAATGAAACCAGCAGTTCAACCCTTTTCTTACAAATAGAGAGGCAGACCAAGATATTGTTGCTATAAAACTATGTGAGAAGACAACAAAGGATAAATGATTTTTTCGAAAAACTAGGTCAGCAATTATAAAAATAGTGTGTATAAGTACACTTACATTTAAGGTAGTATGTTCGTCAGAACAACCACAGAGGTATCCCCAATAAACTCTTTAAATTAAAGCAAAATCTCTGTCCTTCAAGATGGTAAGAAAACAATTGGCCCTTACAGGCCTAATTTTTTTTATAAAAGAAATGTCTATTAGTACAGGCTCTTATGGAAAAACTTGGGCAGTTTTTGCAGTTATTGAAGAAATTATACAATGAAAGTACTTTTTGATTTTATTCGATACATAGTAAATCTTTTTAGAAACCAGATGGTATTAAATGTAACATACCTCACCAAGCATTCTGAGGTGTAATTGATAAATAACTGGTTTCAAATTCATCATTCATTTGAAGTACTGGCTCTCGAACCTAGGAGGTATGCAGTACAAATGCTATTGTCACCAGTGTTTCTCTTGGGATACAAGATAAAAAACATCTTAACTAAAAATTTTGTACCACACACAATGATGATAATTTACCTTAAATATAAACAATGTGGACTAATATTAAATGTAGAAAGGTAAGTATGGGCACCAAAGTCAACCTAACCTACATGAGGTATTGCTGACTTATGAAAAATCATGCGACAGACTAGATTTATTAGTAATCATAGTTTTTCTACACAAATTTTTCAATATTTCTCTTTTAACTATTTATAAATAATCACTTAAATTCTCCATTTAAGTTTACAAGCAGCTATTCTTAATCCATAGATGTATTAAATGGTCAAGTGAACTAGCAACTGGCAAGAACATACCACCTTAAAGAGTAAGTCAATTATGTAATAGAAAAAGTAATTTTCATTTCCCCTTAATCTTTAAAAATTGACACTTTCTTCTTAACCAAAGTTTGGTTATCTGAGAAGACCACACCTCCTTTATTTTGGTTAACTGAGGTTCTACTGCGGTACATCTGAACGTACTCCTAGTAATTGTGCAACTAACTTCACATTGTGACTTGGGGTTCAATTGTTGGCAATTCTTTTATTAATACACTGCATATACAAGCACCATCCTTAAAAAAAACTCCCCTCTCACATGAAATATTATTGCCTTACCAGGTGTTAAGGGAAACTGGAATATGAATAAAGAAAATTGCCAAAAACCTTGCTTTCTCCATTTATATCTGCTGATAATCAGAATAAATACCATAACAAGTGACTTACTCAGGCATAAATAAAAGTAGGAATTAAGAATGGCAATGTATGGATGCAGCTAATTAAATCCTATTTATAGAATTGCACAACGTCAACGAAATGCAAAACGTCTCCCATAAATTAAACGAATCAGTAATGAAAATTATCTTTCCCTCCCCAAACAGTTAAAATTGCAAGAGCTCAAAACCATCCAATAATAATTTCATTCCTTCATTGTTATTTTAAGTACCCATATTAATAATGTTTATGACACTATTTACATACTATTAGTTTCTGATTTGATATATACATATAGTGATATTTTACAGTTTACTAACACTTTTTCACATGTAATAGGATATTTCTGAGAATTAGCACAAAAGTTACCTTCAACAAATCCTAGCAACATATTACAAGAGGCTAAACTGAATAGTTGCACAGTTAAGGGGAAATATGTCTTTTAAGTCTTGTCTTGAAATTGGAAACATTGTCGCAAAATGATTGAAATTTTGCAAGTACAGAAAAACATAGTTCACACATTGAGTATGCAAGAGCCCAAATTGGTATTTTCTATTAAAGAAGTCAATCTCAGATTCTGGTGTTGAAGACTATGCCCTTGGGTCCATAACATCTACAACAGTGCGACATTTCTTCACAAACAACTATTTGAGCTTTAAGATGTGTGATCATTTATTTAATTGAATTCATGATTATTCACTTTAGCCTCCTTGACAAGGTAACTTAGTAGAATTTCAAGAGCAGACACTTACAAGACCTCCCAATGTAAGATCCTGATCATCAGCAAGAATGACTATTACATTGGAACTATTTACTTCACTCAGGCAAACAATACAACATAACACTGTTAACAGCATTCTTTTAACAACTAGGTTATCCATTTCTAACAGGTGAATAGAAACACTATTGCATGGTTACTGGAGGCATAAGATCCATGCCCACACACTCCCTGGCAATTCTAATACCAACCAAAAATAATGAAAAACTTTTCACCAGAGACCTGAAACAAATACTCAATAAGTACACGATTACTTTCCACAAAACATTCATTAACATGTTTGTGTGGGGTAAAATTGCAAAAGGTATATTTTCTGCTTACCATTTGAAAGGATCGTAATAAACTCCCCGAAAAAAACTCGTCACCCCACCGCGCTGCGATCTTGATTCTGGCATCTTTAAGTAGAAATTCCTGTCACAAAACAAGAATGATGATGAACGATTTTTCCCATCTTGAACCTCAATTTAGTTTTTTAAAAAAAGCTCCTATCTCAGCCTACAATTCAGCCTCTACCGGTGTTGTATCCGCTAATTGTAGTATATACAACTGTAGTACGTGAGTAGGATCCAGAATGTTACCGGAATTGTGAGAAATGCCACACTTATAGACTATTACCTACGATTTTTTTTTTTGAATTTTTTACCTTCGATTCTCCCTGTCCACTAACTTCTAACTAGTAAACAGTGCTCAGCATTTGCTTTCGCACGTTTCCTGAGAACGATCAGAGTAAAAACACGAGGTTGAATTTGATCATCCAGAGAATAAGCGTTTTCACGTGGGAACAAGGGCTGCCAAATTCATCGCCAACCGTCTCAAAAAAGGCCTATATAGATGTCCAGAATGACGTCACAACGTTTGGCGGGAAAGTGTTGGTTGGCAACCTCTGCTGAGCGCTTAAGCAATTCCGTAGAACAATTCTGTAGAATTACTAAATTTTTGGCTGTATAATTCCAAGATGTTAGCGTCTTGTCACATTTGTTTACAATGAAATTTGGTTTCTTTCAGTTTATTTAGGTTCTGGGAGAGAATTTCGTCGACAAATCACATTTAAAAAAGCACTATTTTATCAACACACACCAAGTCGTTTTCTTTCTGAAAATGGTTCGAAGTAAATATTATCATGACCTTAGCGAACATGCAAAGATGTTGCTTTATAATACAATGAAATGTATGAAACATTTGGTTCCACGTGCCCTTTCATCGGTTTAGAAAAGTGTCAACGAATTTCGAGCCCCTGTGGTATTAGCGTAGAAGTGACACCTTCCGAATATTTCTTTTAACGGTCGGCTTTTTAAATATTTATTTAAAAAATTTTTGTACATTATTGTCATCGAAAAAATATTTTTTACATTCAACTTCAATAATAGTTTGGAAAAAAATCCAGAATGTTCATAAAAAAGTCCTAAAATCAAATCATAATTTTTCACGGAGTGGAAGAACTTTCAACACTAAGTTAACCAAAATTTAATATAATTGAACTATTAATTTTTCAATGTATTGTAATAAATATATGGTTATTTTAAAATATAAATCTTGCACTTTTTATCATATTTTTAAACTAGTGCTACAAAATGGCACAGACAAAGTTTTCTAAATTCCTTGGTGTGGACTGGCTCTGTCTTGCCCCATCCTCTTGCCAGCAACAATTTGCCAGTAATGTAAATATTAACGACGTGAGAGACGAGTCAAAAAATACATTTTTGTAAATTTTGAAAAAAACAAACAAACAAAAGAATAGAGTTACATGGCGATTGTCATCTTACAAAGTGCTTTACCGGAAATTTAAAGAAAAAATTTGGAGCCGTTTTCGAGAAAATCTTTGTTATTTTCTAAAATTGAAAATATTGCACTCAGTATTGCAAGAAAACTACTAAAAGTTAAACAAAATTAAAATGACCTCAATAAAAGAACGAAATGTGGCGAAAAATTTTACTTGGATGAAATATCTCCAACTTTAATTTTGTAGTTGTAGGAAGACGCCGAAAAAATTCAAACTTTCAAAATTTTCGAAAATTTAGAGTAAACTGTGTAAATAGGACATAGGCAACCTTTTAAAGTGTATTTTACTCTCTTCTTACAAGAAATTTAAAGAAAAAATTTCGAGCTGCTTTTGAGAAAATTTTGAAAATGTTCAGGGGGCTTCATGTAAAGTACCCCCAAATTTTAAATAATGGTTTTCAAAATCTCAAAGCTTCGATTCGAGCCAGATGGACAGGGGTTTCTTCAATTTGGACAAGATCTGGGCGAGGTTTAGGAGCTAGCAGTGTTCACAGACAGAGGGACGTTTTGAAAAACAAACAAAACACCTTTTACGTTCAGGGTTTCAGGGGACCCCAAGGCGTGTACTTCCTTTAAAATCTCGAAATTGATATTTGGCAGCATTACATAACTTTCTCTATCTACGTATACAAGGAAGTAAAAATGTTTGCAGTTTCCTGTGCTGAATTCAAATTTTGAGTTGAATTACAAAATTCAAATCATCAAAATTCAAATATTACTTATCTCCAATGATTTCAATGTTCATTTTAAACGTATTTTCAATATCATTTGCTTTGCAAATTTTAATGAACATTTGACACCATTTCTTGCAAGAGAATTGGACAGGACTTAATAGACCCGGTGGCAGAGGAAGCAGTTGATTTGGTGATCTACGTAATATTTGGGCTTAGCTTTTACACAAATAAAGTCTTGAAGATCCACAACATTTTAGTGGCTCATACATATTATGATGCTGTGTTTGTACAACGCGTTCAGGCAATGCAAGTAAATAACTTACTATTTATTGAGAGCTATGTCTTTAATTGTCAATCCCATGATACAAGCCTCGACGCGACCAAGCAACTGACTACTGTGTATGAAACAAGTTTTATCCCTATTTTTCTACTCTTTTGCACTAATACCATATTAGTAAACACTTTTGTTAATATTCATATACCATTTTCTCACTGTTAATCATGGACACCGCGTAGGATTGCTTGACTGTGCATCCAGGTCTGTACTACAAATATTCACCAGTGCAATTGACAACCTGCGGCTACACAAAATGAATCTGGCGAAAACACCAGTTGAATTGCGCGCCCAGACAATTAATGAACTCGATATTTTAATGAACGAACATTTTGGCTGCCAAACTGTTAGCATGTGTCGTAGTATTAAGGAACGAACCGTCAGGGAACTATCATTTATTGTATCTCTATAGCACAAGACATTAGTTTATAATGAAGATTTACAAAAAATAATTTGAGCATTCCAGGAATTTTATTAATTAACATGAGGCTTGGTTCGTGTTCAGCGATCAGTCACGTCGCTGCATTTCGTGGTTATAACTTGCAACAAAAATGAAGTTTAGTAGAATTAACAGATTAAATTAATAGTAGACTTGAAACTTGATTCTATTAAGGATATGTAGTGCGCGGCAAGTGATGTTTGCCTCCCTCAACAGTTTCACTGAAACCGCGAAGAAACGACACTGCCCAGCCCTTCTGGTAGACACCGCACTGGGTGCCGGCAGTGACGCAGCAGTCGGTTTGAATTTCGCGCCCGGAAGTAAAATTTTAATTCAATTTTCTTGAAGGCATTTTTTTCTCGAAAAACTGGATCTGCCATTCTTCATGAATGTGAACATAGAATCAGGGGTAGTTTTTTGTAACTGGAGATTCAGGACATCCCATATATTAATAGTAAACCTTGTACAGAGATCAGCTATTTCTCGTCCCTACGTGACCGTTAACAAATCAAGCATAAAACCGTGCTTTACAATATCAAATATCCATTCTAGTGCTTGGCATATATTACGATATCAATAGTAAATAAAATGTAATATTAAGGGGGGAAACGACATCATCTCAAATTCACGCTACATTTCTGAATTTTATAATAAATGCTAATTATTTGTAAGCCTAGACGCAAAGAACCTTTCACAATGTTGCACAACATTTATGATTAAATAATATCAATTTCGTCGATTGCACAGCATCTTTCATTTTGTTCGTCATGCCATGACTAACTTTTCCCGAACGCTCGCTGTTGCTCCTGCACTTTTTCGCTTTCTTCGTATGGTCACGTCCCCGAGTTTGGTTATGAAGGGTGAAAGTAGCTTTTTGATACAAAAACGCGTTTACTCATGTATAGAGGTGTCCAGACTTAACAGCACCTAATGCACCATCAGATGACGAAAGATAATACATAAACTATTTCTGCCAAAGCTTAAACAAATTAAGAAAACACTATTTTCTTCAAAGAAAATACGTATACACAGCACTGTTTCGTGCCCGGACGCAAGTAGAATTGGGTGTGATCCTCGGCAACTGCTATGCAACGCAGGTGCGCGTCCTCCACTCTTCGTGCGACTCTAATCCACGCTTCTCGCCGATACGGCTCCGTTTTCGTGACTTTGCTACTGTGGTATCACTACAGCGGCGACTGTCGGGGTTCACGACTGGTTGTACAGATGGAAGCAAAAGAAAAGACAAATCATTCTTCACAGTGTTGCCGGCTACCAAAAATCTTATTTCCCCAAGCTTTTAGTTTTCAATCGCCAAAAGGCGAAATGAGCGGCGGATATCTGCCTCTTGCGAAATGTATTAACAGTATTTCGATCCAAGCCGCGATATACGTGGACGCCGGAAAACCCGCCTCTCACTGCAATCGCCCCGCGAGTCCATTTGTCGCTCGCCACTTAACCACCTTCCAGGAAGAGAACGTACTTTCGCACTCTTAGGGCTGCGATTCTGGAATTTAAGGCTGAGGAAATTTGGAGAGGATTCTGGCACACCTCTGAGAACCTAACCGCTCGAGCAACCACTTCTGATTGCTTAGATCTTTCTGAGAATCCAATTACTCGTAAATTCTTATTTTTGGGAAGTCTACTCACTTTCACACGTGATTTCAGCACGAGGGCGCCGAAATTTGATGACAAAGTGAGCCCCCAGCTCGGTACCATTCGTTCGGATAAGACTGATGGAACGGTTCCTCGCCTGCGGAGGAGGAAATATCAGTCGTGGAAAGCTAAATAGATGAACAAGGGGCATTCACATTCGAAATTTCATGTCAACCTGTCACTTTTGCTATTCGGAGAGAACGCGGCTCTTGCGTGAATGCTGAACGGTCAACGTGTCGCAGAGTGCGAAACTGAAAAAAAAAAAAAGAAATCACGACATTACAGCTGCAGTAGTTAACGCGGCCTAACCCTTATCATGAAGTGGGTGCTATGCGAACATTTACGCGACCGTGCCCTCCGTTTTGAAGCTCGGATAGTGTAGCATGGTGAGATGTGTGCTTGTGAAACGTCTTAGCCAGGAGCTGCTGAGACCGGCTTCGTTAGGGAGTGGTCATTAGTCGACGGCGCAGTCGCTTGCCGGCGCCGCCACTAACGCGACTGCCACCGCCGCGCCGCCGCCGCACTCGCGGTCAGGCCATGGGCTATCTGCACGCGGGGACCCTTTCGACAGCTACGCGGGATTAGTGAACTGGATGAGAATGTAACGTTCGCTTCTCGGTCTGAGACGCGAAGGGGTGTCGAGGGGGTCATGGAGAAAAATGCGAATGTTGTTGATAGACTCTCTTCGCCTTACGGGGAAATGAAAGATTTTCTCCTTGTACGGTTGTGATTTGTATCTATGGAGTAAATAAATTATTTATCTTAATACAAGTGTAATTTATGGATAAAAAGAAGAAACACCAAGAATGATATTATACAATGTCAGACTGACCATTGATTCCAGATATGGAGATAATATAAAACACATGTGATGAGGTCAAAGTTTTCTTCCGGGCTGAAGGGCCGTGGTCCATTGGAAAACATATTTCCAGACGTTTCGTCCGCAACTACGGCAGACATCTTCAGTGGCGATGTGGTCTCGGACGAAGAATCCTCCTTGATGGTTCCCCGATGACTGACGGAGCTGCCTGGTCCGCGAGGATATTTATACCAGCGGGACTGTGGGGGGTCGGCTATTGATTGGCTCGGGTCGGGTGACGTGGCGAAGACGCTCGCTGTGCGTACGTGACTGTTGTACTTAGCCAATGAGCTGACCGGTTGCCTGGCTCATAACGAAATTTGATCGCCATTGGCGAAAAGAGTGTAGGCGGAGACTCGCCGATTCTACAGGGAGTAGGAGAAGAGGCTTCAGGGACAGTGCATGACGGAGGTGTGGAGAAGCTGAATGTTGAAGCTAGAGAAAAGACGCTCGCTAGGAGAGATCGTGGTGAGGAGCAAAAGATGGTCATTAACGGATATTGAGTTGACAAATGTTCATTATCACAGAGCGCACAGCTCACAGGCGTCGGTAGTAAAGTGTACGACTGCCAATGCATCGACAGTAGTAGCGAAGCGATTAGGCCGATTCCCAGTCGATTAGAAAGGCGTAACAGTCGTGTAACCGGTTTGGAAGAATGTCCTCGAACGTACCCGGACTGTGTACTCGGGATGCTGGTGAGACACCACCCGAACGATAGAGGACTGACCTATGAATTTTCATAGTAGATAGAAGATCGCGACCTATGAACTTTCTCCAACCGGGAGTGGAAGCCGCAACATAATCGGCGTATCAATGGTGACGGGCGGGCACTGAGTTCTCCGAGCAGTACTAAGGAAGGCGAAGGTCGGTGGCCGCGACCACCAGCTGAGGGCGGCGGCCTGTTGAGCGTTGATGGAAGCGTGGGACGCAGCAGAGTGCCAACAAAGAGGTCTGTATAAAATGCGTTCATCCCCTCTCTGCTGTCTGGCAGACTGTTTACAGGTACCTGACAGCCCCAACGAGCAAGACATCATGATGGTATGTGAACTAACGACATTTATCTAAAGACACTGGTCAAGAAACGAGAGACGTGTATTCCAGTAGTTGTAGTAGTACAAGTTGTTAGTAACATGTATCAGGATTTTGGCACACTAAGAATTTTAGTCCTATTTGCATTCGAAATTTCTTTAGTTGAGTAAATGACATATTTATCAATCCAGATGTTTCCTTAAGTTGCCACCTAAAAAATCCAGTAGCCCATTGTACCTTGCAAGCGCCAATTTCAGTCATTAAGGATAACCACTAATAATCAGTACCGTTCTAACCAGAGCGTATAGCCGGGCAGCTACTATGCAACAGAGGAAGCGCGGGGCAATGAGAATTACATTGTTAGTTGTGATTGTAAAATTTTGGTTACGAACTCAGGCTCGATTGCAAACATCCCAAGTCGGGTTTCGACAAGGGAGCAAACCATCACAATATAGTAAAAAATATTAATGTTTATAAAAGAAATGACATTTTACCTAAATTTAGAATTGGAAGTAGTACTCAGTACCTAATTTAAGTTTGTAAATGAACTTCACTAAAATTAAAACTTGTATTTCATTAACACTACACTGGTAATTATTTGATCTATAGAAATATTTGAAGTTATTAAAATTATTCATTCCCATCTTGTCTATAATTTTAAAGACATTGAAGTATCGTCTTATGAAAATGAATTACAAAACTATCCTATCTGTTTAATAGAAATTGTTTAAAACAAAAGGAAACAAAGTATTATGCATGAAACATTACGTAGAATGGCTAGAATTTGATCAAGGATATATTATTCATGGAAAGATAAGTGAAATATAGTGTAAACTAAAAATATTAGGACCCACACATGAGGGCCTAAAATATGTAATAACCTTTGAACCCGTCCACATGAGGAAGAGCGAAGAAATATTTTTCATTGTAATAATAAACTTTGTGATACCTTATATATATATATATATATATATATATATATATATATATATATATATATATATATATATATATATATATACATACATATATATAGACACACATACACGACACCGTATGAAATTTTTAATATTGTCGATGCCTAGATTGAGAATCAGCTTTTAAAAATATTAGCCCCACATATAAGAGAACTAAATATTTAATGATATTTTGATAAAGGGGTAGCTCATATATTTGCTTGCCTATATAATATAAAAGAATATGTACATAGGTATCGACACTGATAAAGGCGTCGGCTTCTCATATGTAGAGAATTCAATATTTTGCTAGTATACCACCTTTTCCATCAATTTATTGGAACGCATGTTGATCACGATGACATTGATGACACGTTTATTGAATATAATATCAGGATGGATATATTTCTCAAATTTTAAATTTGTATGCACTCACCAAGTTTCAAATGCTGATTCGGTTAAATCTAAAATTGCCTTATTTACATTACTATAACAGTTTAATGTATTTGTTACATTTTTATAAAGACGTTTTAAAATGTGTAGCGTGAAGTCCCATTGAAGTTTATTTAATAAATGTTTCACTATTCAACCCTCCATCTCATGCTACTTGATATTCTTGAAACTTAATAGCACCACTAAAATCTTTCCTAGAGTCATTAACATCATTTCTTTATTTTAGAATCGCTAATTCACTTGTAGCCACTACCATACTGACAAAACACAATTTTAATAAAATATTCTTACTTGATCTGGGCTGTCCAGGTGTCGCCGCGTCGAAGGCTGAGGTGCTGACGTTTCGACTGGACAGTCCAGATCATGACTCTGGCCGCGGAAGCCTACGATTAAAGGCGGTCATTTGCTGAATATTCTCTCACGTTCTCCTAAGCGAGAAAGGCTGAACGAGAATGGAGCCCACGAGAACGCATTCTCGAGAGCGAAACGACTCGATCTCGTAGCCAGGGCCGTCAAACGGAGGGCCCAGCCAACGGTCTTTTGCAGGCAACAACACGAGCTCGTTCGCTGACCTTGGACCTCACGTCCGGACGCAGCTTGGCGACACGTGATACAGCGTTGAAAATTTATCGAATTTCTCGGTATAGATCTTGTCCTTTCTAGTAGCGATAAAGAAGGGAGAAACGTGTCTTTTTACCCGTAAATGAGTCTTCCCACGCATCCCAAACTTCCTTCTTGTATGACTGTTTATCACAAAATACCATTCTTTGCTTAAATTTGATCGTATCACTAACATTCGCGAAAATAATAGCCGTTTCCTTATTCTGCACCATAATTATAACTAAAACTACATTAAAAATTGACATTGAACGCTAATAGACATTAACTATTCTTACGCCAGAAAACAAAGCGTAATGTTTAATTCAAAATTAATGATTGAAACATGTTTAATTTACACCCCTGTATTATTTAAGAAATTTCATTAAGAAAAAATATTAATAGTACTATATAATATTAATTAATATAAATAAATATTTTAAAATATTAATACTAATTAAATTTTAAATGTCTGCATTAAATTTGTGTAAATTAATTCATTATTTTGTTTGTTAATTTATAAATTTATTATAAATTAAATGTTAGTTTTAATTAAAAATGTTAATATTAATAAACTATTTTTATTAATTAATAATGTTAGTATAAATTTCTTAATATTAATGAAGGAACACTCTTCTCGAAGTGGGCTCCTCCAGATGCTTTTTACAATGTAAGCTACCCGCCTATCAGGGAACCCTTGCACACATGCGATGTTAATGGCTAATAATAATAATAATATAATAATAATTTACTTTTATTACAAATTTTCTCAATGTTTGCAGCTAATAATGTCAAAATATATTAAACCCTTAATATAAACTAGAAAAATAACATTTTAATTTAACCCTATTTATTAATGTATAATTAAGATTTAATTGTGAAATGAAGTAAAAGGACATCATTTTTTAACAATTAACAAAACTAGGCCTGAAAGCCTGAGCGATCGGGATCATCTCAAGATATCAAAGCTCTTTCAGTTCGCCGTAGGAAGGGACGAGAAGAAACGGTCCTACGCCTACGGCGGCGCGGCGCATACGTTGACAGCCTCTCCACGTGCGAAATATGAAGATAGGCTTAGGTCGTCTCTTAGGTCAGATGGGAGATAGGTCGATGAAATACACTAAGAAAAGGTTCTCGTCAATGGAATCAATAATTATTATTTCATATTTCAATTTTTACATAGTTTAAATTATGTGAGGTTTTTATTTACATATAAAGTATGCAAAACGTAAACACCCGAACACAAAACATTTACAATAATAAGAATTGACTTTAATACAGTTGTTGCTGTGAGCCATCTCCTTTTATTTATTTATTTTTTACTTTTTTTGTGCACGACGATATATAATACTTCAATATTATGAAAGGCTAAGGAAACGTTTCATTATTACGCTATAGAGCAATTATTGTATTTACTTTAAATCAATTATTTAGGAAGAAATCCTTGCTCTACACTAAGCAGTTTTGATCACGAGTCTCTTCCGATCCTCGGCCGGCTTGGACTGCTTACGAAAATACTCTGTCCCTACGAGATACGACAATCTCGTAGTCGGCAGCTCGTTGCCTCCGGCAGAGAAAGAAATTCTCTTTCGCCAGTGTACTCCCTTGGCCTTGGCTGGGCGCTTCCCCCTCCACGACCCTTCTCCCATCGGCCAGCGAGAATGATTCGCATTTCGGACGAGATACGAGAGAGACTGAATGCAGTTTTGTCCGTCTCTACCTACGATATCAGCTTCTTACTTATATGCTAATATTTAATCTTATAAAAAGTTTAATTCAATATTATCTTTAGTACAATTAATTTATTTAATACCATTAATCCTTTACACACTACTCTCAAATTCTTTAAAATCTTTTTCTTCTTAACACTCGCCATATAGCTTTTGTAAAAATGAACTCATAATTTGCCCTTGCAATTAAGAGGCTCAACAATCTTATGATCAAATTTTGTGTGTACTTTTCTGATATCAACAGAATATTCACCACCATTAATTTACAACTTTTTCGCTACTCGAACATACGTAGCTTGTGCGTCGACACAGCCCCTATTTATATAATAATAATTTTTTAAAAATTATAACAATTTTTAGACAGAATATATATTATTAAATTGTTGAAATACAATTGATTGATCAATATTTCAACTTTTGAGATCATGGAAAAAATCTGGTTAAGTGATTTCATGACCTCATCGCTTAAAATATCAAAATCCATGAAAATATGTACTATTTCAAAACTATTGATGCATATTTTGTGTAAAATTAATAAAACTGAAAACTGGGTTGTTTTCGATTCTGAAAATCTGTTCTGGAGGTATTCATGGACTTCAGCGCGTGTCACAAAAATTGGAGATATGGGGGGGGGGGGATATTTCGAAAATATAGTGAAAATGTTAGAAAATTGGAATTTTTAAAAGAAAATGTGAAAAATGGGAGAAAAACATGGTCTCTAAAAATTGGTCCAGAACCCCTCTTATATACTATTCAAATCGTATCCAAAATGGTTTCCAGCATTGTTACAAGAAACAATAGATCACAAAATGTACTTGATACGATACGAAGGCACCAAAACCAAATAACGGGAACTTGGAACACTCACAAAATAGATTACCCACAACACCAACCTCAGGCATATAGAAGTAACGAGTTCTTTGGTTTTCAGCCTGCAACAGTGACACAAACACGGAGGGGCCAACAGTACAGCAGTAGATACCGCTAGACAAAGCAGCACAGGAGCACGGATGGCACCGGAGGTAAAACCAGCAGAAACATCGACAGCAGAGAAGATTCAATAGGCCCAGCATCTCGTAGACAAAAATCATGGGCATCCTTATATCCACTTTAAAGTGAGCGGGGAAGAATGCGGTATTCCTGCACCAGTAGTGAGCGCTAGTGGTCATTCTTCCTCACTCCCTTTGGAAGGGAGGCAGTCAAAGGGGCATAACTCTTATCAAATTGCCCTCTCCTCGATATATATACACCAGCGCCAGTAGCAGAGCGACCGTAATCGCCTCAACGACGCCACTCTAGTGCACGAGCTCTGTAAACGCGTGCGCTACCCTCCGTGCACCGTGGTGCCACGCCTTCGCTTGCTGTTGCGGGCTATCCGACAGAGCTCGCCTGTGTATGCCGTCCTTACGAACTTCCGCACTTCTTCTGGCTGTTAAGGCCCATTCACAATGCAAACAGAAGCATAAGCATGGCGTTAACATAAAAGTTAGGACTACGTCTACAAGTGGACCCATTCACAATGCGTTCGCATAAGCATAACACGTAAGACGTTAACTTAAGAGCTTGCAAGCTTCAAGCTTCTGTACTATGCTTATGTCAGACATAAGGAATGAGCCAATCACAGTTCGTTAACTCAAAATCGATTATCGAAGTCGATCGATTCGATTCGTGTGCTGCGTCTCATAGCCAATAGAAACTTTTATTTTGCCTGTGTTTATGTTCGACATTGTGAATACGCCAACTTTTCGCTTGTGTTAATGTCTATGTCTATGTGTTATGCTTATGTTTGTGATTGCATTGTGAATGGGCCTTTACGCGGCCGCCAGTTTTCTCCCCCCTCCCCCGCGGGGAATGGTCGAAGAGCAGTCTCCTGGTGCCGCCGCAATACCAGTACAAGTCTTGCAACCAAGACTTATTTAGACCAGGGGTATACTTGTATACACGTAGGGTTTTTTTCTCTCTTTGTAATACGTTTCTTTATTGAAGGGTGGTATGTATACTTGTGGGGGCAATTATCTCCCTGCTTCTTGTGGATTCTACAGTAACTTCAAACTACACAATGATTACAGAAAAGTAAACAGGGATTCAGAGGTAAAGGTTTCACTGCTTTATCTAAACCTGTGTAACAATGTCAAAAAGGTAGTGAATCGGACATACCCGTTCAGACTAAGTTCTTAATACGCAAAAGTCATCGGCAAGTTCCCATGTGCCATTAGGAGTGAGAGCGCGTGCGACTTCAACAGAAATCCATAGCCTACTCGTCACGCGCGCGCGGTGCGTCACTTTTTTAACGAGTAAGTTCCTGACAGGTGGATAGGAAGGGCAGGATCGATTGCATGGCTGCTACGCTCACCAGATGTTACCTGCTTAGATTTCTTTTTCTTGTGCCTTATCAGAACATTTATGCACGGCGTATGAATGATGCAAAGCTTCGTCACAGACTTGTGGCTGCAGCGCAAGCGATTCACTGAATGCTGGGAATCTTTGGTCGAATGAGGCATTCGATGATCAGTCGTTCTGAGTTTTATGTGGAGATAAACGGAGGCCACTTCGAGAAATTACTAAACTAAATTTAAAAAATGAGAGTATTAAAAAATTAACTACGAAAGTACTTGTATTTTGTTGATGGCAGCGGTGCCGGAAGGCGTACTAATCGCGCACTTTTTCTTGATACGCCACAGCGGGAGGTGCGGGGAGAGTCGGGTTGTCTACGTCACGGCAGTGCAGGGCTATCAACTTTATTGACAGAAAACTCGGAGTAATAACTCGTCTGGGAGTATATAGCTATGAGACACAACGGAAGATTTTTTTAAATTCTCAAGAAATAATTAATAGTTATATAAATAATTGAGTAACAAGAAGCAACATGGTACGCACAGGTCGATAGAAAGAGAGACCGAAAACTACGAAGTCCGCATTGGAAAGGAAGAAGGTGGGCAGCATTGCAAACTGAGCCGTGACGTTCCGAGTGGAGCTCATACTTTCTACCGGGCCGTGCTGAGCGAGGACTAGGGGGCTCGAGGATCAAGAAAAAGTGCGAGCATAGTACTTTTCAAACAACGAGTACATTTCCCAATCTCGCTCAAATTGCGCAGTACGGAAGCGTTTCCTGCAAGGCAAGGCAAAATTGCTTGTTGGATCCCTTTAAATTTGTGCACTCAATCCTGATACACCTTGTATACAATTAGAGGATACACTGAGAATCAAAACGAATATTTATTTTAATGATATTAATGTGTTAGTTACCAATTTTATAATTCAAAAACACTAAATGTCTGTAACAAGCATTGCACTTCAGCTTCGGAGACTATGACCATCTCGTCCTCTTTCTCTTGACACTGACCAAATGCTGAGATGTCTCATTGCATTGCTTCTCGACATAAAAGTAGCTGCACTATCTGCGCACGTTTTCTTGAGCTGCTGGTTATTGACGGGGAATTTAGTTATTTCATCTGCGCTACAATAAAAATCTATCTCCTAGTTTTCACGGTATTTGAATCCTTCGCACGGGGCACCCTTGTAAGAGCCAAAAGCTGTAGATCATTTGCCGAAACAAATAGTTTAAACGAGTATTACACGGGAGCAAATATTTCTCGTTGTAAAAGTTTGCCAAAACGTTCGTTGCTACCTATATTCCTGCTAATGTAAATTACTGTCGTATAAGAGGCATAGGGTTTCCGCAGCTCAAGAAAACTTGCACATATTGTACTTCTCTCCGGTCTTTTCTAAACTGACTTAAGACGTCCAATTAATAAACAAATACTGACGCCAGTAACGTGGCACCGTATTTCTCCGCTTCCATATCTAAGCAAAGCGTGGCATTTCCAACAAAACCATTAAAATAATTTTAAAATTAGGTTCATCTATACTTATTTATCGATTTAACGCAATTTAGAGTACGGATTTAAAGTGCCATAATTGTGAAAATCCCACACAGCTCTAAATAATGGGAGAAGGGACTGTATTTTCTATATTATTTTCATTTTCTACATTGTTTATTCGGCAGTTTTTAACAAAACGCTGTGGCAGAATTTTACTCGTAGTTCGGTGCGGTATTTTTCATTTCAAATTGCATGTCGATTTGGGTCCGTATAACGTCGTCGCAACGTGTATTCTGAACTCCTGTGGTATACACAACGACCGACGGTGATTGATGTAGTTACACATGAAGCTAAACGATGCCTCCTGCACCGCTCTACCTGCTATTTTTGAAACCGTGGCGACAGCAATTGGACTTCCCAGCTCAGAGCTATACGTCTGGCACAGGCCAAAAAAACACAAAAAAAAACAAACTTACTGTAATTGTACAGTACTTTACGTACTGTAACCCTGTTGACTAGGCTTCACATCCAGACACAGCACATCTGTTGACTACACATTCTTACACCAGACAATGTGCAGACTGGAATATGTCTTCAAAAACAATTCGAAAACAATACACTTTTCATTCCCTGTGAATAAGTTTTAAAATTACTAACAGAATTGGAATAGGTTAAGACACACCATCCTTAAAGAGTACGGACATGCTTAAGAGGCCTGGCCGTTCAAGGCCAACGATTCATTGATGTCTCATCGCCTGAAAACAAAACAAGGAGTTGAATGCGATTGCACACCACGGAAGCTTGTAACTGCTCTCCGTCGTGACTTACATTGAGATGCAGACATCACGATGCCTGACAAATTATTGTAGATTAAACAGGTGGTTTCAGGAAATATTTCAGGACGGGAAAATTTTACTTCGCCTTCCCCCATAATTTTTTTGGAAGAAAAAGAAAAAAGAAAAGAAAAAAGAAAAGAAAAAAGAAAAGAAAAAAGAAAAGAAAAAAGAAAAGAAAAAAGAAAAGAAAAAAGAAAAGAAAAAAGAAAAGAAAAAAGAAAAGAAAAAAGAAAAGAAAAAAGAAAAGAAAAGAGAAAAGAAAAAAGAAAAGAAAAGAGAAAAGAAAAGAGAAAAGAAAAAAGGAAAGAAAAAAGAAAAGAAAAAAGAAAAGAAAAGAGAAAAGAAAAGAGAAAAGAGAAAAGAAAAGAGAAAAGAAAAGAGAAAAGAAAAGAGAAAAGAAAAAAAGAAAAAAGAAAAGAGAAAAGAAAAAAGAAGAGAAAAGAAAAGAGAAAAGAAAAGAGAAAAGAAAAGAGAAAAGAAAAGAGAAAAGAAAAGAAAAGAGAAAAGAAAAGAAAAGAGAAAAGAAAAGAAAAAAAAGAAAAGAAAAAAAAGAAAAGAAAAAAAAGAAAAGAAAAAAAGAAAAGAAAAAAAAAGAAAAAAAAGAAAAGAAAAAAAAGAAAAAAAAGAAAAAAAGAAAAGAAAAAAAAGAAAAGAAAAAAAAGAAAAGAAAAAAAAGAAAAGAAAAAAAAAGAAAAGAAAAAAAAGAAAAGAAAAAAAAGAAAAGAAAAAAAGAAAAGAAAAAAGAAAAGAAAAAAAAGAAAAGAAAAAAAGAAAAGAAAAAAAGAAAAGAAAAAAAGAAAAGAAAAAAGAAAAGAAAAAAGAAAAGAAAAAAGAAAAGAAAAAAGAAAAGAGAAAAAAGAAGAAAGAAGAAAAAAGAAGAAAAGAGAAAAAGAAAGAAGAAAAAAGATAAAAGAAAAAAGATAAAAGAAAAAAGAAGAAAAAAGATAAAAGAAAAAAGAAGAAAAAAGATAAAAGAAAAAAGAAGAAAAAAGAAGAAAGAAAGAAGAAAAAAGAAAAGAAAAAAAAGGCAACCGCAGGAACACATGGAAGGTAAATAAATACAAAGAATACTGCAATAAACCAATAGAAATGGGTTGTAAAACCCAATTTCTGGTTAGTTCACAGCTATATTTTACATTCTCTTCTTATTACATAAGCAAGTTTTCCTTTCCAACATTCTCCTCTGGTCTCTCAAGGACCATTAGAAAGTGGGGTTGGGAAGGTGAAGGAAACAAAACGCTACAAGCCGCACCGAACGAGATTCACTCATTCAGTAGTAAATGAGATATTCAAATCTTAATTTCCCTTTTTTTGAGTTATTTTGCACATAAATCTTTCTTAACTAGGGGATATAGCTATTTGGCTATCACACCTTCAATAAATTCCTGCCTTGATGCTGCTGTCTACCAAACTGTCACCGATTACAATGTAAAGGTGAATAATCACAACTTCTACAGTGAGCAGCGAGACATCTCAGGCATGTCCATATCTTTAGGAAGCAACAAATAAACTATACTCTCTCCAGTTCAGCAGGTTTTTACTTGGAAGTAAAAAGAAAAGAGAAAGAAAAAGAAAAGAAATATTTTCTAGTTATTTTTAACATACATATCCTAATTAATACTTTCAAAATCTCCACCTTCTCAATATATTTTAAGCAGAATATTTTGAAATGTGAGTTATACATTTGTTACACAAATTAGGCTCTTTAATAAAAAACAAATATATCATGCATACTGTAAAAACATCTTTAATGACAATATTTGTTATGTATATTAACTTGCTTGTGAGAATTTTACAATTCTGAAATCAAAAATAACCCTACAAATAATTCATTGCAAGGTAGTACATGGTCTTTCACATAGAAAAATTTATTTCAAATAAAAACCTGTTGAACTGCTTGAAAGTTTCCATGATCAAAAAAGCTAATATTAACAAAAAACAATATTTTTCAAGGAATACACAGGAAACGTAATAGAGGGAACTAAAACACAGAAAACATAATAAAAAAGTTTATATTGATTATTAATAACGATCAATGGTTAAAAATCGATCGAAAAATTGCAAATTTATAAGATCCAGTCGGCGTCATTTAATTTTTTGACCAACAGTTGTTGCTGCTGCAGCTTGGGCAGCCTTTTTGGCCTTTACCATTTCGACTAATTCCTGAAACAAAGAATACTATTGATAAAATCATAGAACAGAACCTAAATGAATAAAATCATAAAACATAGAGCCTATCCTAAGAGAACATGACCAGAGCAGACACAAAACAAAGTACCTTGTATCGTCGCATGCAGTCCTTCTTGCTACGAGTTGGTATACACTCAGCAATTTTCTCCCAACGTTCTGCTGTATTTGAAGGATATGTTTTCAGAGCTTGTTCTAATAACTGTTGTTCTGTAGCAGTCCATGGTGCCATAGACACACCTTGTTGCTCTGCAGGAGCTATAAAAATATTACACTTTATAAGATAACCTATATGAATAAATTTAATTACTTATGCCACAATGTAAGATATTTAGAAAATATATTACCTCAGAACTGCTGTTTAAAAACAGTTATCATTTAGTTATGTAGCTAATATTAAGGAAGAAGTTCATAATAATAACACAAACAATCAAAATGAAGGAAAATAATCTAAACTGCTAACATAGAAACTACTCAAGCTACATCTATTTCTTTAACTACAACAACAACAACTACTACTACTACTACTACTAAAATTACCATTGGAATACCAACAAGAAGTTTGTCACTACTTATTATTGTGAAACCAATTGTATTTGTATAAGTCAAACTAATTTCAAAGCAACCAACTACTGGTTGCTGGAGATTTACTGTTGATGACAAGTCTGATGCATCAACATAAGCAAACTACAGAAACATAAGGATGATCTCAGAGGAAATCATCCGGAGAGATAAGGCCTTAGTGTTCAGGATAGATATTGAGCTATTGAGTATGGAAAATAACAAGGAGGAACAAAGAATGGAAATCCACGTTAGGATGGTAGGGGGATTGTGATGGGAATGGGGATGGGAGAAGAATGGGAATGGGGATGGTGAGGGGACAGGATGGGAATAGGGATGGTGATGGGATAGGATGAGATTGGGCAAACAGACCACGGTTGAAAGGAAAACAACTGGGTAAACAACAAATATGCCAGAGTTCAATGACAGAAAAGGATTTAGATGTTCCAAAGTCCTATTGACAGAGTAGCAACAGTGGTTGAAGCACATGGAGAGAACAATGAGAAACTAGGAAGAATGGAAGAGGAGATAAGAGGTTGAATAGGTTCTTGGAGTAGAACAGAATGACCCATATTATGACAAAGCTACCTTTTGTCCTACAGATGCTGTTACAAAAGACACATTACAAACTACATTAAAACGATTGCAGATTAATTTCATGCACTAAAAGACAAATGAAGAAAATAAATAACAGAATAGCAACCAAATTAAAAAAAAGAAAAAAACCAACTTTGATGATGTAATGTACTCTTGGACGTAGTCATCGTCCTGGTAGTCGTGCAGTTTTCGTGGCTTGGCAGTTGCATCCTTAGCACGAATGTTTATTCACTTTCTAGTTTGCTCCGGAATAGTAAATACGACCTTTCATTCCACAAAGAATCACATAATTAATTATTTTTCTGACAGAAACCTGTCAGGTTGTTTGATTGTTTGTGGCAATGTCCACTGCTATGGTCCTGAGTTCCACATGCAGTGAATTTTTTTTTTTTTTCCGGGAGGTGACGCTGTTCCACCTCCTCGATGGAGAGATCCGGCGCTCGATGGAGAGATTCGGCGCCGACTCACACGTCGGCTTGCAAGGTATTCCCCTCTGGAATCTCCCTCACCGGGGAACCTCCCCAGCTGCTTAATTCCCCAAGTTCCAAGCCTCTGACACTGCCACACAATGTGGTGGTGTAGTGCTCATAAGTGTAAGTGAGTGTACAGGGAGAGGATAGGATAAGGAAAAGGAAGGAAAGATGGCGCGTGATCCGTGGCCTAGAATTCTCCTCCAGACAGCAGCTGAATTCGACCTAGCTATCTAGCAAGTGTCAAAAATCCACTACCGTCGGGACAGGAGCCTTACGACCTGCTGCAGAGAGAGCTGAGCGAACTCTGCGGTACAGCCTGTCACAATGTTGTGTACAGTGAAACCCGGTTGCATTTCCACGCAAATGCAATCATTTTCTTTGCCTTCTTTGTGATTACTTTCGCACCCTCCCGTTTACACTGTGTATCGCATAGCTTTTTTCGAACCAACCGTTCAAAGAATTAGAATCCTGACGCAAAATATTCCAGGATCCACTTTGAGAGGCTGGACGTCCGAAGTTTCGACTGTGACGAGTTGCGCAAACGCGTATCTCCTGCGAGGGGAAAACCCCAAAACCGAGAGCTGCGGAGAACCAGTAATTTCTCGGTTAGCTCCACGGCGGAGTCGCTGCCTATACTACGGGTTTTTTCATAGCTGGACTTCGATGTCACTGAAGGCCCGTCACCACGGTAACATTTTGGCACGGTTTTTCGCGTCTTTCTCAGTAGTGCCGCTTCGTCTGCGGCACTGCTTGATACGGTCGCAAGCATGTAACATCTAGCGGCACTACTGAAAAAGTCGCGAAAAACCGTGCCTAAATGCTATCGGGGTGACGGACCTTCAGTGACCTTGGAAGTCCAGCTACGAAAAAACCACAGTATAAACAATAAAACCGATCAGTGCAAGTGAACGCAACAAATCGAGGGGAGAACAGTTTGCCCATAATGTCTACCAGCATCAAAGCTGTTGCTGTGGACACAGCATTTGTGCCCACAAGAACGGGACAGAGCAGACTCGGTGCCGTGTGAGCTGACAGGGGCCTGTGGCCACTGACGGGCCGAGAGTCAGGTCCCGGCCAGACGGGCAGCCGGTTGTGTCCAGGAGGCCCCGCCAGGCGTAGGCCAGGTGACGGGGCAGACCGGGTGCACGAATCGTGGTAGGAGTGAGCCGTTAATTAAGCACATCCGCTACCTTCCCCGCCGAGCTGGGAAGTGCAACGGCTGCCGAGGAGAGACCGGCAGGACTCGACGGGGGAGCTCGGAGACCATACCCTCGATGGTAGCGAGTTGTACCGAGCTACCCCGAGTTGAAGTGCTCTGGGACACTGCAACCGGCGACTAACTGGCTGAGTGATACGCAACTCCGTTTGGACTTTGGTGACTTGTGCTTGTTTTGGGACATCTCCTGGCAGCTACGAACTTTACTTTTTGGTTCACAATTGTATTCATTGGCACAATAAATTGGGGTATGTTACGAACTGTTATTTGTGGATTACTTGCATGTTTCTGCTGGATATACAAGTTATAGTTACATGGAAGACATTAAGAAAGATTAACAGCAGACAAGCATCCTTCTTTTATCCACGTCCGACGACGCAACTCCGTACCGCCACTATTCAACGACATTAGAGAAACGAAAGTGAAGATAGGAGTCGCGCCGACTTTGTTGAAAGCGAACAGGTGTCCGAATGAGGTAATTGGGAGGCGTTAGACGAAGATACCAAATTAGAATTGCGAGCATCCCCTTAACAATCAAGAACGACAAAAATTACTTTACATAAACAATCATTCCACATCAAATTAAAAGCTTATGCAGGTCAAGGACGAAACTATATTAAAAAAGATTAAGAAAATGAGTAAATTAAACAAGGCACTAAGAAATTGAAGAGCCAAGAGTGCATCAGTCTCAAATTTTTGAAGTGTGTTTCGACTAATCGCAGATTATTTTCGAAGATAAATAAACAAAAATAGTTTGTTTTCCTAAACGATGCAGTTTACAGTAAACACAATATTTCATTTCAAATACATTTGGAGTTCGAATGAAATCAATTACTTCAAAATTAACAATCAAACTTTTCTTACATACCGTCTTTTCTTTATAAGTCGTTATTTTGGGACATGTACAACATGTAAAATTTAATTTTGATTGGGGTGTTGCAGAAACCTCGCGCGACCATTAACGCAAGGTTTACCGCGCGACTGCTACAGAGTTAACGGTACGCTGACAGTCTCCCTAGTGGTGTACACACTGCCATATGCCGAATAGTGGTCGCTGTGTAGCATAAAGGCGGCTCCACATATTCGACATTCGGAGAAACGAGCGACCGCTCTAGTTATCCCGAGTAGCCGAGGTGCCGTACATCATGTGCTTCTTGCATCATGGAGGAATGATCGCGTCCTTCGATGAACCCAAAACCACAGGCACACTGCTGGTATGGACAAAGGGGTACTCAAGTACTATTTGGTAAAAAAAAAAAAATTGGCGGTCGGTCGCTACTCGACGTATGAATGGAGCCGCTTTAAGATTTCGTAATTCATGTGTTCCCTTCCAGCAAACAGCCTACATTGACACGTTTGGTACACAGCGTGTACGGGGTAGGCAACTTGTGCCTTCGAGTTTATTTCATATTGTGCAAGATCACCACGTAAGGCGTGAGGGTAACCTGCTACGAGCTACTCCGACCTCGACTGGTCCATTTTAAAAGGGAGGCGTCAGTGTGGGCGGGGAGCATCTTCAGCATCACCATATGGACCACTGATCATTATCGCTCATGAAATGCTCCATAAATAATTTCTGTCTACTCGTATACCAAATAATTATCATAGCATCATCGCGTTTATTATACTTAGTCGTTCGACTGTATACAGGTGTCTCGGGAGGAAACGTCTAAAATACGAAAATAAGCTCTTAAGACAATTTTAAGCATATTTTATCTGATAAACTACTTAGATATTCCGGATGGCTGAGCCGCAATAAGCACTCAAAAGTTGGTTTGAAAAAATGCTTTCTAGGCAAAAATTTGCAATGCAGAAGCATAGAAACACCCCAGAAACATGCAAATTGTTTATTTACAAAAGAAATTAATATATTTGTTCAGAAAAAAATAACCGAGAAAGAACCGGTAGAATTGTGTAAATTGGGTGTTTTTTGCAGTTGTAGGAAAACGCGGGGAAAATTTTGAACTTCTGCAATTTTCTAAAAATTCGAAGTGTTTATTCAACGTAACGGCCATCTTTATAAGCGTACTTAACTCAATCTGAGAAAGGGGGAACCAAACAAAAAAAAATTGAGCCATTTTTGGGAAATTTTTTGAAAAATTCGTTGGGGTTTCCCAAAGTATTCTCCAAAATCCAAATACCCACCATTCATACTTGGAGGGCCTCGAGATCGGTCTAATCGTTTTGTGGGTCCTTGGTAACGAAAAATCGAGTGACGGCAAAACGTCTGTCCGTCTGAAGAACGCCAGCGTTGAGCCGATTTTCTCCAAAATTGATATTCCCAATCGATCTGGCTGATGTCACGAGCCGTTGAATTTGAAACCAGAATTTTAAATTTGGGAGGTACTTTACATGAAGCCCTTGGGATATGTTCAAAAAAATGGCTCCATAGTTTTTGATTAAATTTTGGATGGATAGAGTGAAGGACGTTTAAGAAAATGGTATAAATCACATGTTCGTTGAAAACAGGTTTTTCGAAAAGAGAAAAATTCAAGTTTTTCAGCGTCTTCCTACAACTACAATTACGAAGATAAACATTTTTTCTTAACGAAATGTGTTCATGAAAAACATCTAAAAATTGTCATGATCAATTTTTCGAAAACACGAGTATTTTGGGCGAAATTTTGTATGAAATAGGCAATTTTTATTTCCATTAAACCATTTTTTCAAACCAACAGCACATTTTTTATTAAATAGGAACATCAGTTTGAGTAATGAGCACTTAAATGAATGGTGCAGGTCTCACGTTCGTTGAAAGACCTGATTTTTCGAAAAAAATAAAAAAATAAAATAAAATAAAAAATAAAAAGTTCGGTGTCTTCCTACAACTACAATTGTGAAGATACAATTTTTTCCCCCTTAATGAAATATGTTCATCAAAAACATCTTCTAATAATGCCACGTTGAATTTTCCGAAAATGTGAGTATTTTTTTGAGTAATTTGGCATCAAACAGTTGACAACTCAGAATATCCTGCGCTTTGTGAACATAATACCAGAAGTGATTCCAAGCAGTTGGGTGCTACGGAAGTTGGAATTTGTGTATTATTTTACATTTCTTTGTTAGTTTCTTACATTTGTTTTCATGTGAGAGTTTTTTGGCAGACACCAATTTATAAAAATGTTTGAAATAAAAACACATTCACATTACTGTTATAAACTTTAAATTTTCAGTTTTTGTTAACCATAGTTTGTTGAGTTTTGAGAACGAATTCTTCACACTACTGCTCGATCCATGAACTTTTTAAATAATGTTTATAGTGACTTCAATGATAATGATAATGATAACGATAAATAAGAATATGTTCCTGAGGTGCCAAGAATGCATTCGAGCACAAGGACACCTCTTTCAGAACCTTCTTTAAGTTAAGCAGCACACATAGTTTTCCTATGTTAGCATGGGAGTTAAGTCCGCGTTTCACTGAGCAAATGAGACCTCGAGTGCCCAAGCGATACAGCCTGAATCTTTGGCAAACGATACAATGAACACACTATACTATCGAGTTTTGAATATATTTAAAAGGCCACCATGTTAAAACCTACATGGTTGCTTATCATATATGGCACTCAAATCATTATGAATAGGACAGCTATGTTTTAAGAAGATCCAAGCAGTTATTGATCAAAACTCTAGAACAGATTACACAAGAATATTCCACAATACACCTCAACAATTAAAAGAAAATAAACAAAATAGAAAAAATGTATGTCATTGAACAATCTCACTGAATGAATATGCATAAAACATTGTAGGAAAGAAATATAAAATACATAAAAATCATAAGTACATAAAAACTGAAGACACAGTAACATAAGATTCCTATTGTTTGCCCAATATTTCATAGATTGGTAGAATTTAAAGTTAAGGATATTTTAAATCAGATTTAAGAAAAATCCATTCAAAGAGTAAAAAACTGCGCTCACTACTACTTCATGCAATAATTAACAGACTTAGTTTGAAATTGTTAAATTAATCATGAATATTTTACAATTACTTGCACAGTTTATTTTGGTGTAGTAACACAATATCCAAGTTGAATGAAATACTAATGTTTGCCACACCTATTGCAGATAAATAAATTGTGACAGTTTGAAAATATTAATTTTCATGATTTTTATTTTCTTACTATCTTCTCACACTTATAATTGTTTAATAAGTATTGTACTAAAAATTTTTTTGCTGTTGTCCTCAAAGAAATTTCTAGAATCTCCTCAGTAGCACACAACAAAGAAATTTATTTAGTGTTCATTTAAACACTAACTCAGCTGTGATAAAGAAATGTTTCAACAAAGAACCACCACAGTAGAGGAACAAAAAGATCTTGTCCATGATAAATAACACTTTTTACAGAAGTCGAACGCCCACACCAAAAAGATCATGCAGGGTTTACATTTTTCAGCAGATTAGCCGTAACAACTCTAATTATAAGTTTATAAAATCAATAAACTAAGAATGAAAAACAAATGACACAACACTGTGGAACAAGAGAGCATTGAGCATTCAAAACTGAAGTGCAATAGGAGTTTAATCATTACTAATTTTGTTGGAAGCCAGAGGCACAGAAGTATGCAGGAAAACTTGATAACCTATTTCTGAACAGCAAATTAAAAGGAATTACAAAACATGAACTTGCTTCCAAACTGCCACTCATAGTTGATAGTTATACATAATTACAAAAACCCACAACCAATTGCACACTTTTTTCATCTTCTGTAAGCAAGTAGGTCATCAATTTTCTTCACTGCACTTACCAGACTCTGACAGCCAATAAAATCAATGAATTTCTGGTAAATATTTCTGGGACTCAGTTCTTCCCACAAAATAGGATCAAGAACTTGTGCAAAGATAATATGATGCTGCTAACTACTGGAAATGGGTTGCAATGAAGACATCAACCTCCATAGCACTTTTCATGACAAAACAATGGTGAATTGTAAAACAATAAGACAATATATAAAGCTTAAAAACTTTCATCTGTCTCCTGTAACACCTTGCAACTGTAACAAGTATGTTCTAAGAGAAACTGGAGAGCAGCTAGTAGGTTGGCTAATGGAAGACCAATTTAGACAAAATTTATGAATCCAGATCCAGAGAAACATCTGATGAATATAGACAGATCACATGCTTATAATTGTGAAAAACAACAAATGCTTGGTGATACAATCTGTTGGCATGTACCCCAAACATCGAATTTTTCTGAGGAACACAGAATTGAAAAGGATCAGTTAGTTTCAAAAAATTCCACAATAACAAAAGTATTGCTAACACAAAGAGAAAGCAACACGAGCATATGGCGACACCAACATGTAAGAAAGCTTTTGACAATCTTCCTCACAAATGAATATTCCCAGTCATGCATGTGTTCAAGGTACATTCCAGTATTACAGAATTCAGTCAATTCCCCATGCAAAACTGAACAACAAAAATTATCATGAGGATCAACTGTGAATACAAGGCCATTCCGACCATTACATATTTGCGGAAACAATATTATTTTGGCATGGCAGTCCACAACTGCTTGAACTATTCAAATATGATCTGCCTAGAGAAAAAAACAGGCTTTCAGACACTCCCACTCTATATTTAGCAGTGCGTATCAGGTCTCCTATGAAAAGATTACACAAAATGTTAATTAAAAATAATACTTGGGACGTTTACAAAGCAAATGATTTTGGTGGAGATTATGCACCAGAGAAAGTAGTAAGGAGGACAGGGCATCATTGCCTTTATCACTACAGGATTCCCTTCTAAATGATGAACTAACTGCCATACAAAAATAATAAAACAGAACTTTTTCAGGTGACTTGCTTTCAACACTTTTCTTCAACCCAGCAATGGCCCTATTATCCTAAATGCAGAGCGATTCCTACCCAGTATGGGTAAGTTCCGCACCTAGGACAACAAAGCCTTTCATGCAGGCTATACAACATAAAATCCAAGTTTCAAAGTTTATTCAAAGACATATCCCAAGGTATCTATCAACTTAGGATAGATACGTAACACTTACAAAATGTGAAGATTCAATCCTGCCAAGATATTATGCTTGGAACTCTGAAATTACAAGTGTGCCAAATTACCTTCAAAAAGTGAAACCATTAGTAGAGCCAATGAAGATAATTCTGCAGAAGGAAGCCCAGCAACTAGAACACGGCAAAAACACAACACCCTGGAAATCAAAGACAACCCTTCAATGTGCAATGCAAAATAAAGATGTTCCAAGGCTCAAACTTTCAACCCTCTGCTTTCATCTGCAAACAGGATTCCAAACATGTCTGACCTTCATGGTCTGGTGAGGTTACGTCAGTCATGACAGGCTTGGTAAGGTTGGTCAAGGAGGGTCTGTCAGTCATGGTCGGATCAAATTAGTCTTTGTCAGGTCCAGTTAGGTCAATCATGGCCAGGTCAAGCCAAATCCATCATGACCAGAATCCGGTCAGTCACAATCAGTCCAGGAGGAGGGACCAGGGTCAGACCAGGAGGGGGTCATAGATAGGTCAGCCATGGTCAGATCAAGTGGGTCAGGCGGTCTATTTTCAGTTTATCATAGACAGTATTGTAATAATTAGTCAGTTATATTCCTAGTCAGTCTCATTATTTAAAAATAAATTAGTATAGTCAAACAACAATAAGTATCTTCCATTGTTTAGCAAATCTAGAAAAGTCTAAAATCTTCGGAATGATGCATCCCAAACTCTGTGTAGGTGGTCAAAATGATTGAAAAGGACAGCTGATTTGTGTTACTTATTACACTGTAACAGTTATAGAAGCAAAGACTTTGCTCAAAATTAAGAAAACATAACAGAACCAAAACAATAAGACCAGAGAAAAAGCTGGCCACTCTTCTTTCTTGAGCTTTTAAGACCCACATCATTCATGGTGCTCTTGAGAGAGAAATCCCTAAACACACTGCCAAAAATGGAAAGGAGAGCAGCTTCAAGAGATAAAACATCAAACAACACAAAAGAAGATATGGGCATGAATAAACCCTAAATATTGCCTTTGTCAAAAGAATGAAAGGTCTTTGGATCTGATACAGGTTGTAACTGTCCGTGTTACGTGGATGGAAAGTAAAACATTCAATGGAGAAACAAGAGGCACAAATTTTTGCAACTCTATGTATGGCAACCAGACCTCACATCTATGAAAGTTTTTATGAAAACTACCAAAGGAACCTAAAGGCAAGGTAAAGAGATACCTACATTATTGCAGATTGTCCCCTACTGAGAAGGTGGAGCATCAGTAGCACCAAAAAGAAATGTGCAAAAGCATGCTTTGGAAACTTTTTTATACTAGGTTGACTAAGATGACCTCTTTTATTTCTTCGCTTAGGAAACTTTGTTGTCATTTTGCTAGCAAATGTAGGAGTTACGCATCTAGACAATGACCATCTTTACGAAGTGACAATGGTGATAACACACTGAATTGCGAAATCAAATCGATTTGCTTGCCCGCAGCCTGATGGTATATGGTAAATTATATCTCCGAACCAAAGCCATTCTTTGCAACCAAAACATAATTTTGAAGAATGCTGAAGTGAAATGGAAATAGAAATGTATGACCTCTGTCTGAATAAGTCTTAACAAACAAATGGAAGTAAAAGGCTAGTCACATGTGTGATAGGCACATCGGAATGAATTCCTGAAAACTGGGAACATTGTCTCCATCCTGCAAAGACAAGGTCTGTATGATCTAAGATTTATTGCAAGTACTGTACAGTATCTAGAATTAATTCTTGTATAACAAATCAATTATATATAACATAAAATTTAAAAAGCAAATGAAAAAACATTAAGTCAACATTGTACAGTTATTTACAAAGTTATAGCTCACACAAAAATATTAAAAAATTGGCAGATTTATCTTGTATTTTTCAATGCATTAAGTAGCATTCAAGATGCAGTACTTCGAACATTTAAATGTGAGATTTCTAATAGTTCAGGGACTAGCAATTAAATCATTACAGTGGTAAACTAATGTTAAAAAGAGCATAAAATATATATCTGTTGCAATGATCTTACTATCAAATCTTTCTGAAGCAGCGGCACCAATATCAACATTCCCCTTATCTTTCTCGAAATTGTTGTACGCCTTCTTGTTGGCAGTCACTTTCAAAATATTTTGAGTGTAATCGGAACTTTGGAGATCTTTTGCTTTGGACAAAACTTCTTTGGCAGAACGTGCATTTGCACCTCCTGAATGATGTTGGTTGATGAAGTTCGCAACAACTTCCCACCTTCAAGAAACATACATGTTAATATTAACTGCTTTCATACACATACAAGCACAAAATAGCCAAGGAAATATTGGATGACCACTTTTTCTCAAATTTCTTTGACATTTTCTAGTTTTCCAAAACTTTCCCCCTAATAAAATGTATAGCTTATTTAATGAAAATTGTAAATAAAAGCAAGGCAGGTGGAGTTTGAAAATGATATATTTCAATTGAGCCATTTTCTCCATGGTTTCTTAGATTCTCTTGTATTAATACATTGTGCGAGAAAGAATAAACATGATTCGAAACACTTTGTACCTCTTGTTATTTATTTGTTAGCTCTCTGATTTCACTATTAAAACACAAAACTAACAATATTTTCCACATAAATATGAAAAGTACCAATGTTATTTGAAGAATAGTATCAAATATTATAATTGCCTCAAATAATTTCCTGACTTTTAACAATTCCAAAAATACCCTGATTTTCCCTGGCTTCTTCATTATAATGTAATTCCATGACTTTTGACAGCTTGCTGGAAAGTGGCCATCCTGCTACATGAAATAGTTTTAACATCACTAGGGGGTAGGCACTTGGGATGCATAAAGGATTTTTGCAAGGCATCACAACAGTAGCACCAAGACAATCACTGGATATTAGAACGTTAGGGCAAACTTCCTTCCCCTAAAGGTATTCAAACACTGGCATTTCTAGGCTGCAACTCTGTGCCTTGCCACAGAAGTTTTTACGGCTCCATATGTATTGTATATTTGTACATTGTACTATTGTACATTTAGAACTGAGAAACGGGTCTTGAAAATAAATTCAGTCAACAAATGTTTAATGTATCTAAAAGGGAGAGTGGGCTCAACTCAAACTAATCAGTGTTTTCCAAAATAAAACAAAAAAAAATTATGGGTAAATTTTAGTAATCCAAAAAATATGGCAACCTAGTTTTGTATGTAGAAGAATACATGCTAAATTTATCTACATGAACATAATTATTGAATAATACTGAGGGAGATTTTCACATACAAATCAACGTACTTCAAGTATATATACATACACATTAATTATGTATATACAATAGTTAATTTCATAAATAATACATTACTAGAAGTAAATATGAATAAAAATGGAGAAAAAGTTGTCCTTGTAAACCAAATCTTACGGCGTCCTCAAAAGTGTAAGTGAAGTTTCATGCCATAGAGCTGCTAGGAAGTCATCTGAGTCGGCGTAACTGCAGCACTGTTTACAAACAGCTGAGGTTTCAAGCATTAATATATGTCTTTTTCACAAATGATTGTACACAACAAAGCACAACACTCACTTATTATGAGTAACGAAGCTCAGAATTTAGTAGTGGATAAAATAGTAGTGTACTGTCTACAAGACTGATGTCTGAACCAAATCAAAATGTTGGGCAAAAATTATCTTTCAGTAAAGGAAAACAAATAGAGGAGTAAGTAGTAAGTGATCACTTCCTCCCAGATGAAGTAGAGCCTTTGACATATTGTGGAAAATATTATGTTTAAACATATTATTGAAAATATCATTACATACATCTCTTATTATATAAATAAAATTGTTATCTCTGCGCAACACTAATTTTCTCAACAAATGTAATTGTCATCTCCTTTATTGCTGAGAAAAATTTGGAATGTTGTAAACTCACTATTAGACAGTAATTTTGCCAAAGAGTAAGTAAATTAGTTCTATTTGCTGAGAACTAACTGTTTCCTAATCACAGATAAACAATGATTAATCCTCAAGTCCCAAAATATTTGTTCATTTTCAAAAGTTTAATAGTAAGCACTCCATATTATCAGATGTAATCAATCAGTGAATTTTTATACCGAATTACATAAATATTGATAAGAAAATGCACAAATTGAAGAAACTTGTACGTGTAAAATAACAGCTGAAATAAATCCAAGTCCCATCTTTTAGAATAGGTAATTCAATTCAGATCAAAGGTTATGTCTTCAAAGAAATAAAGGAAAAATAAAATTAATGTTACGCACTTATTTTGAAAACAGCCAATAAAACGGCAATAGAAATAGAACATTTGTCCAGTTCTACATGCCATCTTCAAGATAACCGTAACTGGAATGGAAGTCTGAAATTAAAAATATAATAAATAATGGGAATTTGTAAGAAATATAATAAAAACACTATTCTAACAGCTTGTGTTTTTTTTATTACATTTCACATATCACCATTACTAACATATTTTCGATTTCAAACTACACAAATAATGGTTTCTCTGATAAAAAATGGGGCTATGGAAAGGCTCTATAGTCCTGTTTTATTTTCCAATTTCATACCATAAAGTGCAATTCTATTGTAAATATTAAATTTTCAATTTTCTTGACAGGATTTTTTTAATTCCTGCACTACAAACCAAACGAGACACCAAATATCATGATCTCCTCAGCCATGTTAATTTTGTTATGCTTGACAAACACGCCTAAGTTGCTGACCTAATGACATACAGTGCAATTAATCAGTGAACTGTGATGTTACTCAGGAGGCAAAGTTCCTCTTTTTGCTGCCACAGAGCTCTTAACCAGTCATGTCATTGCACAGCTTTTTTACATGCTGTAAAGTAAGACGTAGGGTCATAGGCTTTACTTCTCTGAAGGAAGATATTCTGATGATTTGCACTCTTAATCTTTAATAAAGATTGAAATATGTATGGTATTGCCAAGTTAGATATTCAAGGCCAATATTATAACCATAATACTATCAGTCAAAAAATACAGAAAAGAATTTGGAGAATATGTACCTCTGATTTGTCCCAGCAGGGAAAATATTCACAGCCTTAATCAGAAGTTGAAGTTCTTCAGGAGTCCATGGGGCACAACCTCCCTTACTTCGTCCAGGGCCACTAGTACTGCCACGTTTGGTTACATCCATTAGAGCTTGTCTCTCCTCTTCTATTCGACGTTCAACTTCATTGACTGCCCCTACAAATGCATCTCTGCCTTCAGTTGCAAGTCTGCTAGTTAAGTTTTCCAACCTATAAATAACAGGAGATACAGATAAGTCTGTAATGAAGATCCACATGCTACATCATCAAATTGCAATCGCACAAGAGCCATTCCATGTCAAATTGCACATGAATTGACATGACTGTGTTAAATGCATGATTTTTTAAAATTAAATCTGGACATTAAAAAGGAAACGTGTTTTTTTTCTTCACCGGAAAATGGATTACACAGCCCCCAGTTATCAGACCCACAGACTTGATACTTGTTTTTCAATGTTTTCCAACGCGCCAAATCCAAATCTGAAGCCAGAATTGCGACATCATCCAATTTTTTTTAAATCACAAAAAACATCATGACATTGTATTTTTTATTTTCAGGGGTTGTTGTCAGGCGCAAAGACTTGACACACGTTTCTCTATGTATTTCAATGAGCTGAATCCAAATATGAAGACAGAATTGTGCCACCACTCTATTTTTTTTACCACAAAAAACAACAACAACAACAACAACAACAACAACAACAACAACAACACACTGTGAAATTGTATTGTTTTGTTTTCAGGGGTTGTTGTCAAGCCCAAAGACTTGACACATATTTATCTACAAATGTCAATCCAAATTTACAATCTACAATTTCACAAAAAGAGTGGAGGGAAATGGTGCAATTTAGGTTTCAGATTTGAATTCAGCAAGTACAAATACATAGAGAAACCTGTGTCAAGTCTTTGGGTCTCAACTCTTTTTTTTTTGTGTGTGCTCTTGTTATATGTGTAGTCATGCCAATATTAAATTTTGGAATTTATGCGCAATTCACAAAATATGATTAATTGATGCTCCAAACGTTCTTAATATAAAAATTCCTGGTTTGTTTCGTTTAATACTTTGAAATGTGTACTTTATTCCTGAGTAAATTACTTTTTCAAAAAGCAAATATTTCATTTAAAAACTTGTAATTATTTAAAAAAAAATAAAAATTTCTATATGAACTTGATCAGATAAAAATTTGGGAAAAAAATTAGGCCTATTCTGGTTCAATTTTATATAAAACACAACAAGAAAAAAGTGGACACTGTACATATCCTAAAAAACCTAACGTAAGGAATGCGGGTGTGCGCTTCCTGCTCCGGCACTAACATACTGTGTTCGGTCAAACTCTGATCCATATGCTAAAGAACAAGAAAAATAATGACTGTCTGTCTGATTACTCTTAATCTCATATGTTCACTCTGGCCTCCAGAAGGATGGGTGACAGCGAAACGAATTCTAGTAATGCTTTCCCTCATGCAAGCGAAATGAATTTTACTGTAGGGTCTCTTTGCATCTTAGGATGAGACACCCTCCTCACCTTGCTTGTCTGAATGTAAATGAAAGCAATGTCAATTTATGCTCTTCAGACAGTTCATCAAGTGTCTGTGATATGAAAGTAGAGGAGATAAACATGAGTTTAATTGGAATAGGAGAACCCCCAGTAAAAAAAAAAATTACAACAAAACGGTTTATCACCATGGGAAATTTTAGAAAGTTCAAAGTGCTGTTGCAGATAAAATTTTTCACATTGAAGATCTTTTGACTTCCATTGAAAAATCAGACAAAGATATTACTAAGGAACTGGTATATTCCTTTCACTCAACAGATGACAATTTTTGAAAGTTAGACATACAATACAATTTAAAAAACTTTTTAAAAAATTGAAAATTCAGGAAAAGAATTATTTTGCGAAATCTAAAAAAATTAAATATGTTTTTAAGTTTAGAATGTAATCTGAATGGAATTTCTATAATTACTGTATTCAAGAATGTGATGCTTTTCAGTTAGTGATGCATGTCCTTTTTAGTAAATTTCATCATGCAATATTTTGAAAAATAATAAAGTTAGAAAAAAATAAAAATATACACAAGTTAACTTATGTAATCCATATAATAAATAGAAAAAATTAGAAAATAATGACAAATATTAGGGTTAAATTTTGGTCTTTTTAGCATGATTTGACGTGGAATGTCTTGTAGTCGACTACCCAACACAAGTAAGGTTACAAAAACCTACTCTTGTGCTTGGAACGATTCACAAATTTTTTCCAAGCTGGCCATGTGGTGTACAGTTTCTTCTTTGTCTTTAGCATAGTAATCATTAGATTTCACTAATTTACGTAAGGCAGTTCGCAGAACTTTCAAGGCTTTCTTCTGAGCATCTCGTTCAGCTTTCAAAGCACTTTGTTTGGCTTTCTCTTCAGCTTCCTGTTCAGCTTTAATGCGCCGTGCCTCCTCATCTGCAGCCTGAACTCTCTATAACACAAAGGAGAGCAATCTTTTTGATGTGTTATATTAATTTTACACATCATGATTAACTAGTGCAGCATACAGCAGCATAGCACCTGCAGCAGCATACATACAGCTATACAAAAGAACACCAAGTGGTTTTCCAAAAAGTAGCACACCCACTGCTCAAGAACAACAAATAAAATACTCTTGTAAAACAATGCAAGACATTAAATATTTTAACAAATACAGTCTTCATTAATAGAGCAAAAACATAGTAAAGTATATATTCAATAAAACGCTTCTTTGCAAACCAAGAGCACAAAAAAAGTTGTTGTTCCATTAACTCAACAAGTGAATAGGAAATACTTAATGGCAGTCTCAAAGAATCTTCAAGGAAGCTTGAAGCCTTGCTGTTCCACAACCATCAGCTGTATCGTAAACAATGATGCCGAGTATAAGAATTTAGCCCAATACACGCAATATGAGAATAGATGGAATAATACAATCAAATATTTGCATTTTTCAGCCAAATCTGTTTAATTATTTTTGAATTTTCTCAAGTTATTGAGTACCTAACAAAACCATAGACACCTCTCACATGGCTGGATGCTGTGTAGTTTGCTATCAATTTCTGTGCACATTATAGATTAGTAATGTAGATAACTAGAAGTGCTAGAAACATGTCTTTCCTCTCACCTTCACACAATCCCAAGTACAAACTATACCAGTGGTGCTAAAACAGTACGTACTTACTTACCCGTATTTTCATGGAAAAATTACACGAAAAGTACTCAATTTTTTGAAAAATTGTATATAGCCATATTTCAAAATCTACCCTTAAGGAACAAATTTCATTAAGGGAAAAATCTCCATCTTCATAATTGTAGTTGTAGGAAGACTCCAAAAAAGTTTTGAGCTTATGCAATTTGTGAAAATGCAGGGTTTCCAACAAACATGAGACCTGCATCATTCTCTTAAACGTCCTTCACACTATACAAAAAAATTTAATAAAAAACTATGGAGCTATTTCTTGAAAATTTGGAAAATGTCCCAGGCACTTCATGTGACCCCCTGAAATTAAAAAATAGGTTTTGGTTTCAAATTCAAGGGCCACGACATCAACTAGATCAATTGGGGAATATTAATTTTGGAGAAAATCAGCTGAACAGTTTAGCAGATAGCGTTATACACAGACAGATGAACAGATGTTTTGCAGATATTCGATTTTTCGGTATCAAGGACCCACAAAACATGGATTCTGGCAACACCACATGATAGAGGATATTTTCTTCTAAATTTAGCAACTCGATTTATCCACTTTTTGGTTACCAGGGCCCTGTTACAAGAGTTTTTCTGCCCCAAATTCGCCGTTTTCTCGCGCAGAATTACGTAACTTTCTCTCTACACTGTAGCGGGAAACTAAAACTAGAAATTTCCAAAACTTAAAAAACATTCTTCACATTCGTGTTTGTTGGAAGAGGGTATGAAAGGCTGGAAAAGAGGAAGCCAGAAACATTGCCAGATGCAGGCAACTCTGTGTGTTTATTTTTACTATGGCAGGGGAAAATCTTCCAAAGACACTGCAGGGCCTGCACTCCACAGCGTGTGGGATTCACAGCTAGCCTGGCCTACCCACTTAAATCGCCTACCATTCTTCCGATTCCATTAGCGTGGAACCGCTGTCAGGCATTGCATCACGGGAAGGGCAGATCGGCATGGCTCAATGCCAACTGATATCAACTCCTCCACAGTCGTTCTTCTACCTGAAGCTTCTTCAAAACTTTTGTGGTATAGGTGCTTACTGCACTCCAATTCTTTTGGGACACTAGCATCCTAATGACAATGGTATCAAGAGTCACTACATGCAGGAGAAGTTGGAGTAGTTTTTCCCTTTCAATGAAAAGTGGACAGTGAAAGAATTCATGCTCCACATCTTCAACGAATGAGTCACAGGTTGGGCATGAGGAGTCATCATCCAACCAGAAATAGTTGGTATGCACAGAAACACCCAAGCCCGGTTAACAATTGGATTAAATAATGATCCACATCTCCAGGTTTCCTTTGGGTCCACTTCGTTACGTCAAGAATAAGATGAAATGACCATCTACCAGTGGATGATACAACCCATCGCCATTGTCACCTCCCTCTCTTCCTTCACGATGACCCTATTTGTAGTTCCCTCTAGCTTACGTCTGTAGAGCCTGGCCCTTTCTTGTGCTATGAGGTCCATAGGGGGCATATCGGCTAACACATACAATGCTGTACGAAACCGTGCGAAAAGCCCGGGCCACCCTCAAGGAGAACCTTCTATACACTGACTTAGCACCGCAGGTGTACTCCTGGATCCCAAAGGCATCAACCCAAATAGGGGCTGCGTAGAGCAGCAGAGAGGTAACTGAGCTAGACCTTTGCCTTGGACCCCGAACGTTAGGCACAATTCGTGCCGAGGAGGCGGCCATGCGAGACACTTTCTCGCGGACAAGTGCTCGTCGAAGTGCAATCTCACGTCAATCTGGACTCCTAAGTATCTTAGAGACAGCTGGGAGGCTATTTTATTACCTCCTACATTGAGAGTAACACCCTCTTTCACTTTTTGCCTGTCACTAAGACAGCCTTTGTTTTATGCTTGGCCATCTGGACCCCACCGAGTTAGCCACTGCCGGATCGCAGCCACAGCCTCGTTCGCAAACTGCATGACCTTTTCAGTGTTTTTGCTGACCACTACCACTGCAACATCGTCAGCAAATCCAATAGCCGTAGCGCCTTCTGGCATCTGGAGCTTCAAAACAGAGTAATACATTATATTCCATAACAGCGGCCCGTGTACAGAGCCTTGCGCAACCCCACCTGAAATACCAAAGATCTTTACTCCTGTCTGTTTCGTATAGTGAAGTCCTTTCCTCAAAGTAGTTTCTGATAGTTCCAAATTACATTGTGAACACTATCAGTTTTTTTTTAACGCAGAAAGTATGGAACTCCACCTTGGCCTATTAAATGCGTTCCTGACGTCGACAGTAACAATAGCGCAACACTTCTTTGTGCCTCTTCTCCATCGTTTGCTCTCAATAGGCTTGAGTGCATGTCGATGACAACCCTAATTGCGTCCACTGTGGATCTCGCCTTCCTGAAGCCATACTGATTATTGGACAGTCCCTGTGGTTCCTCCATGTAAGCTTCAATCCGTTTGCAGATGATCCACACTAACACCTTGCCTGCTGTGTCCAGTAAACAGAAAGGCCGATATGCTGACGGGTCACTAGGTGGCTTATCACTTTTCGGAAGGACCAGCTGTTGATGCTTCCAAGACGGGGAAATTCTCCTCTTGCGCGCATGCATTATATGTTTCTAAGAATAGATCTGACCGAGTCCTAATAGTAGTCTTAGCAACATCATCTTCCGAATGCGACACCTAACTCAGCAAATCCGAATTTTGTTCATTCAAACCACTTTCCTGGCTAAATCTGCTAGTAGTGAAATCACGGCCGTTTGGTTGCCACCGTAGGCGATGCGAATGGACAACTATTACTTATCTGTCTTTGGCTCCCTCCAGCTGTCTCTCAAACACCTCAAGAATTTCTTTGTCCGTCAGGACATCGCCCAGATCGTTAAATTCCAAGCGTACTTCACTTGACAGTGTCTTTACCTCCGCTTTTTCTTTGACTTGGTCGGCCACTGCGGTCTGAAATTGCTCTGTCTCTCAGCGTGTCAGTGTGCCTCTGAGAACTTACCAGGTGAGCTAAACCTGGCAAAGTTGAATTGTTTTTCCTTATTTATCATTTACAATTCTATTATATGTAGTCCACTAGTTCTTAACAAAGCCTTTAGGTTTTCTTGTAGCACTTTTTAACTGTTAAACGATAGTTTGCTACACACATTAACATGTTTCACACTCTCGTATCTTAAACGGTATTGCTTACATTTCTATTTACATATACATTTATAAATTTCTTCGTTCTACAATTTCTTTTGTCTTTCCACTTTACCCTGTCTCTAGCTATGCAATCCCATAAACGATCTATTTCGCTAATAAATTCGTCTTGCCACTTTCTTTGTCCGTTTGCACACATCTCCACCCTCCTCTTGGGTCCCACTGAGTGGCATGTGTTCATCTTTCGAAGTCAAGTGGGCTGATATGTCCACCCCATTTCCATTTTGATGTTTTTGCCTCTTGTGCTGCGTGTTTTAATTTTGACTTTCTTCTAATGTCAACATTCTTGACTGTCTCTGACTGATGTTCAGGATTTTTTTCTTCATTTTCCTTTCGCATTTCTCTATCACATTTCTCTTCGACATAAATCCGGATGCTCCATAAATTAGAACATGAAACACACAGATTGTCAAATGTTTGAGACAGACGCACACACCTAGCCAGACAGACAGACACACACACACACCTAGCCAGACAGACAGACGCACACACACACCTAGCCAGACAGACAGACGCACACACACACACACACACACACACCTAGCCAGACAGACAGACGCACACACACACACACACACCTAGACAGACAGACGCACACACACACACACACCAAGGCAGACAGACACAGACACACACACCTAGACAGACACACACACACACACACACACCTAGACAGACAGACACACACACACACACACCTAGACAGACAGACACACACACACACACCTAGACAGACAGACACACACACACACACACCTAGACAGACACACACACCTAGACAGACACACACACCTAGACAGACACACACACCTAAACAGACAGACACACACACACCTAAACAGACAGACACACACACACCTAAGCAGACAGACACACACACACCTAAACAGACAGACACACACACACCTAAACAGACAGACACACACACACCTAGACAGACAGACACACACACACCTAGACAGACACACACACACACACACACCTAGACAGACACACACACACACACACCTAGACACACACACACACACCTAGACAGACACACACACACACCTAGACAGACACACACACACACCTAGACAGACACACACACACACCTAAACAGACAGACACACACACACACACCTACAGACACACACACACACCTAGACAGACACACACACCTAGACAGACACACACACCTAGACAGACACACACACCTAGACAGACACACACACCCTAGACAGACACACACCCTGAGCTTAGACACACTACACCTAGACAGACACACACCTGAGCAGACACACTAGACGGAGCACACACCTGGGCCCAGACGCACACACTGGAGCAGACCGCACACACCTAGGGCAGACACACACCACTGAACAGACACACACACACACACACCTAAACAGGCAGACACACATAAACGGGCATGAACACACACACCTAAACAGACAGACACACACACCTAAACTTCAGACAGACACACACACACCTAAACAGACAGACACACACACACACACACACAAACAGTTGGGCACACACCTAAGCAGAACAGCGGAGCACACACACACAAGCAAGACAGACACACACACCTAGAAGCAGACAGACACCGCACACACTAAACAGGTGAACACACACACCTGAGCAGACAGAACACACACACATAGACAGACAGACACACACACACCTAGACAGACAGACACACACACACCTAGACAGACACACACACACACCTAGACAGACAGACACACACACACACCTAGACAGACAGACACACACACACACCTAGACAGACAGACACACACACACACCTAGACAGACAGACACACACACACACCTAGACAGACAGACACACACACACACCTAGACAGACAGACAGACACACACACACCTAGACAGACAGACAGACACACACACACACACACACACCTAGACAGACAGACACACATAGACCGCTGGTGTCCCGCAAGGGTCGGTATTGGGTCCACCATTATGGAATGTGATGTATGACGAGGTCCTTCGGCTTCCCCTCCCAGAAGGCACCAGTATTATTGGTTTCGCGGACGACATTGCTATCGTCGCCGTTGCGAAATACATTGAGGAAATTGTGTACATTTGCAACGAAGCGATCGCTATTGTTAGTGGTTGAAGTCATCAGGCCTGCAGTTAGCTGAGCACAAGACTGAGGTAATCCTGGTCCCCAGCAGGAAAAAGAGAGAAACCATCACTCTCAAAGTTGGAGACCACCGTATTGCATCAGAGCCATCGATCAAATATCTTGGTCTCATGATTGACGCCCGTCTGACATTTGGTGACCACCTAAAGTACGCCAGCAATAAAGCGGCGGTAATTAATGCAGCACTGTTGAGACTATTGCCCAACATAGGGCCCAGTCAGGAGAAACGGAAGCTTCTGGCCTTGGTTGTCAGGTCCGTCTTCCTCTATGGAGCCCCAGTATGGGCCAACTCCACGTTGACAAATAGTTACATCCGAGGGATGACGTCAGTGTACAGGTTATCAGCATTGCGGGTAGCTTGTGCATTCTGCACTGTGTCAAATGATGCAGTGTGCGTCATCGCGGGCATGCCTCCTGTCGATATATTGGCACAGGAGAGACGGAGGCGATATCACAAAGATGAGGAGAACCCAGACTGCTCGACAACACTGCTCGAATGGCAGGATCGATGGAACAAGTCCATTGAAAGAAGATGGACGTACCGCATCATTTCCTCCATTGCACCGTGGATCAACCGTAAACACGGCGAAGTAAATTTCTGCTTGACTCAGCTGTTGTCTGTACATGGATGCTTTCTGGCATATCTCCACAGGTTTAAGCTCGTGGATACCCCCTTCTGTCCACTATGTGAACCTGCTGTCGAAGACGCCGAGCATGCGTCCTTCTAGTGCCCGCGATACCATCTGCAGCGACGACACGTTATGAGTATACCCAGGATCGACCCGCTGACACCCGAAGCAATGGTTGGGTGCATGCTCGACTCGGAAACCAACTGGGATGCGGTGAGCACATATGTGCAGATCATAATAGCTGAGCTCAGGAGAATACAAAGGGAAAGAAGGGAAGTCGACTGATCCTCCTTGGATCCTTCCTACGATCTTGCGAAGAGAAGTGGCTTGTGACTAAGCCACTCTGATCCACTCCCTGTGATGTAATGCCTAACGGCGGTTCCACGGGGAGGATGGAGGAGAAGGAAGGTGGTTTTAGTGGGTAAAAATCTCAGACTATCATGTGGTACGGGCCACATGGTGTCTCTTGAAGATTTCCACCTACCCTTGTAAAAAAAAAAGAGACAGACAGACAGACAGAGGCAGACACACTCGCACACAGAACTTCAGAAGCCACAAAATCAGTGAGGAATGTATTCTCTGATTTAACTTCTCAGAGACTAGAAAAAATAAAATTTCCCACCAAACATTAAAAAAAATAACTTATTATTGCTCATTACTTGAAAATGCTTCACATTTGCATGAGTCACCTCTGATTACACAACTACACATTAGTTCAGATTAACAATTCCATATAAGTATCCATCAGGGGCATCCTTCAGACCATTCAGCATATCATGACAGAACGCTCCCAACAAAAATTGAAATAAATGTTCATTTCCTGTGACTTTTAACTGAGGAAGTTTTAAACTTCTAAATTCAATTTTATAATATGGCCCGAAATTAAAATATTAGGGCAATAGCAGCACTGAATTGTGGGAGAATGGGGGGGGGGAGTACAAATATGAAATTTAACATTTGGTCAGGGTTTTCTGTTCTTCTAGCTTAAATGATACACAACGGGAATGGGATTCCTGGACAAATTTGCTGTTTGCGTTGGTTACTGAACAAATTCTTCAAAAATTTAGAGCTTGAGGACCACAGTTCACCAGCCAAGGAATTTACCACAAGCCAGGAGTACCCAGTAGTAGTGGCAATGAACTCTGAATAGCAATGCCGTAAACTTAGTTCTCCCCTTATCTCTCCAAGTAAAATATGATAAAACACATGCATGATAAAACACATGCATTTGACACTGATATCACTGGAATTTTTTAAAATAATTCCTACTAGCTGAACAGAAATGCTTTTTCTGATCTATTCCTAAAAAACTCATGGTGAGGGTTCTCAATATTTGGCGTTTACCCACCACCAGTGCTGTCATCTGATGCACAATGAGTCGAGATAAAGAACCCAAGTAACCCTGTTTTGTCATCCCTGGAAACAGTGGTCACTGTTACAAGATGTTAGCTGGATGTGTTCAAGAACTTTTACGTATACTGGTGTTGGGAACATCTGCCAACATGAGAATTAAAGCAAACACTTGTAGTGCAAGCTAGTCTTCTATAGCACTCTTGACTTAATTTTGCAAGTGGATAAAAATGTTTAATCCCATGTGACACAATATTCAAGTTTGATGAATAAAGGTGTAAAACTTAAGGGATAAGGTGCTAGAAGGTAAAGATTGGAAATTGTTAAGCAATAAAAGGCTTCTTTTGAGAAAGTTAGAAAGTGAGAAAGTTAGAAAGAGAAAGCGAGAAGAAATAAATAAATAAATAATATAAATAATACATTTTAAAAAAAACACTTTTTTTTGAAATTTCAAACATCAAAATAGGTGATAAGCACTAACATTTTTTAAAAATGATCACTAAATAATTTAAAAATAAAATATTGAATACTTTACATTAACAAAGGAGCCTCTGCATTCAATATTGAATAAAATGTAAATAACTGCAGAAGGGTGTCGAAAAACTTTAACTTTTGCAATGTCCAAAATTTTAAAGGTTTTAAAATAGGACTGATAACATATTAAGCAAACTTTACTTTACTTCAACAAAATTTATAAACATTTGGAGGTTTTTGAGAAAATCGTATTTTTTAAAAACTTATCATTTCACTCAAAATTACTAAAATTACTGCAATTTTTAAAAAATTGTACACAACATTATTCGAAGGTTAATTCTGAAGGTCAAATTTCATTAGGAAAAAATCTCTCATCTTCAATAATGTATGTGAAGGAGGATGCGGAATAAATTTTTATCTTTATTTTTTTTCAGATGTTTTAATGAAAATCTTACGTGCCATTTCAAAAGACATGCTTAGCTCTACACAAACATAATATTTATACTAGGGATGGGTCCTCGATACTTTCGATATCTTGATACTCGGGTGATATTGATAGCGATCGATACTTTCAGAAAAAGACTCGATACTTTAAATTTTTTATGCCAATCCGCATCTCTTCTGATTTTACAGAATAATTGTCTTCTTCACACTCCTCTCTCTCCTATTTTTCTTTTGTCAGCAACAAGGAAGTGTCAGTCTGTCGGGATTCACATATAGTAGTTGAATTAGCCAACGTCACAACGACCGGGCGCCAAGCCCCGCTCTTTATCGTACTCGCGCCTGTCACCATCTCTTCAGATAGTCTGCAATACGCGACCAATTTAACTTTGGGAAAATTCCTTGTGAGCTCCCAGGCAATCTAGAGGCGACAGGTATAATAAGCAATGCTCGATGACTGCATTTCTTCCGGGGATACTCTCCTCCTCAGTCCACTGTGGAGGCATCTGACGGAGCTCGTGAGCTCAGTGCTGCGATTTTAAGTGACCAAAAGACGACTAGATTAGTGCATTCCATATACAAAATGAGTAAAGTATGGAATTGTTTTGAAGTGGACTCGAAAGATGACAATCTTGTTATTAGTAGAATAAAGTTTACATTTCAAAATTCCTATTACCAGATGAATTATTTCTGAATTCATTCCTGCAGCTTTGTGAACGAGGCCTTAATTAATATTCCAAAATCAGGATACATTTCTATTGGCATGAAGTTTAATTTCATTTTTAACTCCCCTTCATACTTCAGTGCTTTCTCAGTTCAAAGTATTCACCCCCCCTACTCATAACAATTTTATATTTTTTTCAGTTCTGTAACTGTACTGTACATCAATAAATTAACTTTAAAACATTCATTGAGACTGAAAGAAAATTTTAGGGGGAGAAAGGGGAGGTGAGGAAGATGAAGAGGAAGGGGGCGGAGGAAGAGGAAGGGGGCGGAGGAAGAGGAAGGGGGCGGAGGAAGAGGAGGGGGCGGAGGAAGAGGAGGCGGAAGAGGAGGGGGCGGAGGAAGAGGGGGCGGAGGAAGGGGAGGGGGCGGAGGAAGGGGAGGGGGCGGAGGAAGGGGAGGGGGCGGAGGAAGGGGAGGGGGCGGAGGAAGGGGAGGGGGCGGAGGAAGGGGAGGGGGCGGAGGAAGGGGAGGCAAAGGCACATCTTCCGAAGTGCTGAACCCCGCTTGAGTGCACGTTCCAATAAAGAAGCTGAAAGCCACATCAACAAAAGAGACAAAATTAGATTGTTGGAAACAAATTTTAACTTCGTATGTTGCTCCTAGCTAATCACAACTTAGCATCTGCCATTTCCCTCATACGTTTGAACTATTTTTCCCTTTGAAAACACTGAAATTTAATGGTAGGAAATGTGTGGAGTTTACGACATTTGCATCTCAGAAATGGATTTGAGGTGGTGTTTTGTTGTAAGTTTTTATTTCTCCAGAAAGTTTTTTTGGTCACTTTGCGGCCATCTTTAGTGCTAAAAAAACAAAAACCAAAATACATTTTTTTAAAAGTCAATTACAAGATATTTTTATGAATGAAATTAGAATTTAAGTAAATTAAAAAATTGGAATATAAAATTTGAACATATAAACCTAATTTTGAATAATGAGTACTTGAAATAATAGATGTACTATTTTAAAGTAAAATAAAAAATAGTGTAGACAAATAAATAAGTGAATAAATAAATTTAGATAAGCAAACTGACATACCGATTTTGAGGCAGTTGGGGGCCTTGGTCCAGACAAGACAGCAAGGGTAAAGGGCATTGTCCACTATTTAAAAGAAAGCTCTCAATAGAGAGAGGAGAGAACGCAGGGTTTTTCTAGAAAATGGCCATTAGGGGAAAGGCCCAGCCGGGTGGCAGAAAAGAGGCGGGTAGAGGGATTAATGAGCATGGGAAGGGGCGAGTTTCAAGAGGGGAGAGAGGAAAGGAATTTATTCATTCAAAACAGTAGTCTGGGGATTGTTTAATAAATTATTGATGTGAATGGCTTCTAATTCAAATCTGTGAGTATCTGTTTTCAATCTCCAAAATTTTGATGTCACTGTCTGCATTAAATGAGTGTTCTTGTTCAAAGAGATGGCTGGCAAAGTATGATCGTGTTGTTTTGTGTGTATGAGGATGTACCTGTTCTTTGTTTCTTTGTTTAAAGGACCTTCCGGTCCAGCCAATATATTGTGCATTGCAACTGCCACAGAAAATGGAGTATACTCTACATGATAAGAGGCCTGGGGATACGATCTTTGTTGTCGGAAAATGTGTTATGGAGATTGTTTGGTATGCTGTGTGCGACATGCATGGCAAATTGAGTTTTTTGGCAATGTTTAGTGACAGTGGTTCAAGGAAGGGAATGGTATCTGCTATGCTTGTGTCTTGTGTGTGTATGAGTGAGAGACATTAAGTTATATGCGTTGAGAGATTGTTTTCTATTTGATGAGATGGTCAATTAAAGAACTATTGTAACCATTGTTCATAACTATTAGTTTCATGTTATGGATTTCTTTTCTGATGTTCTGAGGGGTGAGAAGAATCGAGAATAATCTGTGAACCCTACTGTGGAATGCTGCGTGCTTCTGAGAGGGTGGATGTTGCGATGTGTTATGAATGACTGTTGATTTCCTGTATATGTCAAAAGCGTGTATGTCATTCAGTAAAGTGATGGACAAGTCTAGAAACTTAAGGGTTCTGTATTCATTTTCTTTTTTTACTGTGAATTGAATATTGGAATGTATAGAATTTGGGGTGTCTTCCTAAATTTTTCTACTTCCCTCTCCATTGAGAGGTTTCTTTTAAATAGCAGGCAATGCCCTTCACCCTCGCTGTCTTGTCTGAAATGAGGCCCCCAGCCACCTCAGAATCAGTATATCAGTTTGCTCATCTAAATTTATTTATTCACTTATTTATTTGTCTACACAATTTTTTACTTTATTTTATTTTACTTTAGAATAGTACATCTGCTATTTCAAGTACTTTTTATTCATAATTAGGTTTATATGTTCACATTTTATAATACAATTTTCTAATTTACTTAAATTCTAAATTTATTCATAATAATATTCTGTATTTGACTTATAAGAAAAAAGTAATTTATTATTATTCTTATTATTATTTTTGTAGCACTGAAGCTGGCTGCAATGTCTCCTGTCTACATGCCATTTTGAAAAAAGGAAACAATCCATCTCTACCTAGTAGCGCAGAATTTAAGCAAGTACCCCAAGGAAAGGGGCAAAACATAGCAGAAGGGCAAGTGCAGTCGACAGGTGGCGAGGGAGGAAGGGAGAGGTGCCGTGTGGTAGAATGGGGCACAGCACAACAGGAAGAGGTGGAGGGGAAAGCGACGGGGGGAGACAGGGAAGTCACATGTATAATTTTTCCCCGTTGGTCCTCCTCCTGTTCTGCTATGTCCTCTGACCTGAGGCCCCTCTGAAAATTTTTATGCATAAATTTTGCTTTCTTAGCCTTTCAAATAATGCTGCCCACATAAGAAAATTCCCTTCTGTGTCACCAGATTTTCTTCCTGCCTCCCTGTTCATGCTCATGTATTCTTTAATTTTTTTTCATATTCGTTAACAGTCGATATGAAATAATGTACATGAAATTTGCACTCAATGTTTGTGAGATTGAGTTGTGAACAGCGAACGCATACATCTTTGTTCCTTCATTTTGCAGGTAATGTGGGCAATAGGGGCTAGTTTTGAAGTTTAGAAGCTTTTGCTTAGAGAATATGCTTATCATTCTTTTCTGTGGTTGGATTTAGAATGCATACTACATTTATCAATAAGAATTTTTTTGCTTTCCATCTCTTGCAGAATGCAGATTAGTACTTATCGGGCATTAAACCAGGATTCCTTATGGCATTGTTGATCCCATAACATGTATCATGTAACAAAATCTCTTCAATTATTTGTATTCATTTTCATTTTATATTTCACTTGATACAATGACATTTGTTTGAGATTCTCTGTTTACTGGTCCACTTGAAACTATTAGCCTGAATTGCTTGGCAATTTTTCATTGTATACCAAAAATACAACTGCAAATAAAATTATTACATATTATTGATTCACATGATTTTTTCTCATATTCGCAGCTTAGTGCAACTTTTGCATTGTGCAGAAAGACACTAAAAACGTAACAAACATAACTCCTACCCAATTAGGCTTAAAAGGCTGCAAAAATAAGATGCAAGTGAAAGTGTGTGCGCGTGAGTGAGAATGTGTGTGCGTAAGTGTGTGCACATGAGTGAGTGCACATGTGCATGAGTGTGCGTAAGTGTGTGCACATGAGTGAGTGCACATGTGCATGAGTGTGCGTGTGCGTGCGTGCGTGTGCGTGCGTGTGTGTGTGTGTGTGCATGTATTGGGAGAAGAGGGAATGCGGATAACGAACAGAATACAGTGTGCCACCTGCATGCTGGGTTACTGCTCAGGCATTCACCTGGTATGGATCGGAAAACCCACAGATCAGAGCAGCTGATAGCTAGAATTCTTCTCTGGGTTGAATTTGACCCAACTAGCATCAAAACTTCACCACACTCAGATCTTGTACCCCATGATCTCCCACTCAGAGTAGGGATGTGCTCTTAACAGCTAAACTGTTATTTCTTAACCGTTAACGTTTCGTAACTGTTATGCGAAATAACAGTTATTTCGTTTATCCTATTGGCAGTTATCGGTTGAAATACATAGAACTGCAACCTACTGGGCCTAATCCGAACTACTACAAGCTTTTGTGGCAACCATTTTGTACGATAACAGCTTCACTGCAGCTAAACAATCAAGATTTACCAGTGTTCAAATTATATTCATTAATACATAATTCGTCATTATTACACACCATGTGCCACAATAGTTTTATATTTTATTGTATACACTACAACAAGATATTTGTCCTTTAAATTAAGTCTGTCCAATATGTTAACTTATTTCTGTTCCATTGGGTGATGTGAATAAAAAGTAAGCAAAAGCTTGAAGTATTTAGTGTTAGCATTAGCATTTACAAACTAGTTTCAGCTCCTAGCACTAGCATTTGCTAGCTAAGGAGTAATTAAGCTTTTGCTAGTACTAGGAAGCTACAGCTGGAAAATTGTAGCATTTGCTAGGTATACACCGGATGCCGTGTTCATTGTTTATGTATACATTCGCTTACGTTCACGTTTTGAAGGTGAAGTTTATCACGTTTTAAGGTTTTACCTACAAGTTTTACGACTTTAAAGGTAATAGATATGGAAAATTTAAGTGATTTGAATATGTCTTCCGATGAAGATGTACAAAATAATGATAGCGACTGTAATCAGGGCCGCTTTTTAACTCTATTAAAAGAGTACAAAATACTTTTTAATAAATCACAGGTGCCACGAATTAAATTAGCTAAAGAAAAAGCCTTAACTTCATTGAGAGACAAATACATGGAACAATTCGGGAAGGAAATAACGGAAAAACAATTATGGAAAAAAATTCAAAACATGAAGACAGATGTGAAAAGAAAAAGAACACCCACCTAGAATCTGATGAGACTGCTAACCTGAGTTTGCAAGAATTGCAAAGGCTCGTACTTTTAGAGCAACTCACATTGGTGCGAAAACAAATCAAAAGAGAAGATTTGCTTATGTCAAGGTTAGAGCATGAAGAAGAACCATTGCCTTCTATTGGCAACCAGATTTTCACATTACAAGAAATTTGATTGTCCTACACTGTTACACGAATTTAATACTATCAGGAAATAAAGATTTCAAAGAAAATTATTTTTGATTTTACAAGTGATAAATAATGTTCTTTATTTCTTCTCTTCTTAGTTGTCCTCTTCTACGCAGGTTCTGATCTAAAACAGAATTTTCATTGTCGATGTTTATGCAGTCTGTATCTTCATCCTCAATTTCATATTGAAATGCTTCTGGAATATCATCTTTCAAAAATTTAGCAATATAGTGCAGTACACAACATGCAATAATCACTGAAGGAACTCTTTCTAATTCTATTCCTATTTTGTACTGGAGCACAGGAAATCTCTGTTTCAGCTGCCCAAAATATCGTTCTAATTATAACGCGCTCCTTAGCGAAGAAGTTATTGTATGCCGTTTCCTCGGGTGTTGAAGGATTTCTGTACGGTGTAAGCAACCATGGCGTTATGCCGTATCCGATGTCGCCAAGTAAAACTACGTCACTTTTCTGTTTGTTCATAAATTCATAAAGGTCAGATCGTTTGAGTATTCGACTATCGTGTAGAGATTCGGGCCACTGAGCATCTACACTAGTGAACTCTTCATTCGCATTGCATGTAGCTTGAACGTTTATGCTTGCAAAATGCTTACGATTTATGTATTCATCGCCGTGATAAGTAGGTTTCTCTATTGGGACGTGAGCGCAATCTATAACGCCAATTGCACTTGAGAAACGATATCGTTCTGCCCACTGTTCCCGAGCATGGTTCATGTGCGTTGGAAACAATCCATTCGTGAGCTTTCTCTAGAATTTTATTCATTACAAACGTTATAGTTTTGCAAACAGTTGTTCGGTGTACGCCCTCTTCTCTTGCTACACCTGCTTGAAAGCCAGTCACTAACAAAGCGAAGAAACATCTGCATCTTCTGAATAGGCGATAACGCTCCACCTCTCGTTTCGTGTGACTCGCCTAGGAAATAAGTAGCTATCCAATTCACATTTTCTTGACTAAACCGATTTAAAGAAAAACAATCACTTTCGGCACATTCCCTTCTCTTGGAGTAACGTTTGCGAGATTGAATGTGCATAAAAGCAGCCATTTTTAAATCAAAACACACACTTCAAGACACTGGACTGGCACACTAGAAAAATGATCAGCTCTTGCTTAAAAAAGAAAGCTTTAGCTGATCTTTATTCACACCTTTTCAAGCATTTGCTGGAAAATTTAGCTTTAGCTACTAGAAGATGCTTTTGCTAATAAGTACTAGCTTTTGCTTATTTTTTATTCAATTTAAACAAAGCTTTTGCTTAAAATTACCAGTCAAAACTTTTGCTTACTTTATATTCACACCACCCATTGCTGCTTGTGTGAGATCAACTAATATTTCCCTAGGTTCGATAAAATAAAATGAGTTACGGTCAAATAACTCACATTATAATACTTGATATTAGACAGTCATTAACACTTTAGCTATAGGTAAGCAAAAACACTGTTTCCTCCTCATTATATTTGGCATTCGTCACTTCACTATGCACAAGTTGCATATTTGAAAGAATATTGGCAATCTGAACCCAAATCAGTTTCATTTTAGTAATATTCTATATTCTATACACATTATATGAATTACTATTCATCCATGGCAGTTCATCCAGTCTCGTTCATATCAGCTGCTTCTCTGTCCAATGAAACATATTAGGGAAAGTAGTACAAGGAAGCGCTGCAAGGTAGCTGCACAAGCTTTACGGTGCTACCAACATTATTTGTTTTGCGTGGTTTAACTCTTAGCAGTCGCTACAACTGCTTTAACTCTTAGCAGTCAGCCATGTTAAGTTGCTGGTCATGGACCTGTTATTTTTCAACTGTTATTAATAACAGCTATTACGAGAAGCTGTTTTTGTGATAACAGTTACTGAAGAAAAGCTGTTAAGCCCATCTCTAACTCAGACATACAGCAGAGAGAACAGATGTCACTGGGCCATCTCAGACAATATATTAATGTTATAACTTTATGAAAGAATATCGTAGTTACATGTGTAACTGCATCTTGCTGCTGCCAATATTATATAATAAATAAACTGTGTGCAAAACTTATGGTTACTTTACGTTGGGGTACTTAACTACCCAAATTTTTTTCAGAATTTCCAAAGTAGTGCCGTATTTTTCCAATACCTGCAAAATGCTCTGTTGAACAGAAATGATTTTCGAACTATTAAACATATACTTACTGCATTCAAAATCTTGCCACAATGATGGAAGTTAAAAAATTCAAGTTACTTCAAAGGGCAAGTGGCTCTGATTATTGGAAAACGTGATGTTTAAGAACACATTGATATGCAGAATAGAATTCCACATGCAACTAATGAAGGGTTAACTTTATGAACATAATGACAAAATAGAACAGAACACTTGTAAGCAAATGTAATTGAACCCAATACATGTTTAGAGTATTATAGAGCACTTGATGAAAAGCAATGACAATAACAAAAGACTTACACGTTCTTCTTCCTCTATCCGTGCACGAGCAGCATCCTTTTTCGCCTGTTTTGCAGCTAATTTTCTATCTTTATCATCTTGCTTGAATTTGTGAATCCGTGGATCTAAGGCATAAGCTGTATCTACTAATAATCTTATTCTAGACATTTCTTCTTTCTTTAACTTTGCCCTAGCAGCTTTATTTTGTTTTTCAATCCATCTTCTTTCTTCTTTCCTATTGAAACACACACTAATAATAACACCACACAAGAAAAGATTTGTATATGGCAAATTGTTTTCATTCTTACGCTTGTCCTTTTTCCTTCTCTTCTTCATCTAAATAAGAATACTCTCTCCAGGATTCAAAATTATACCAAAATGCATAGAATTCCTCCACTGCATCACGTGAAGAATCAAGATTCCCCAATTTGGGAACTGGCCTCTTTTCTGACCAACGAGCATTTAATTCAAAAATTGGTGCAAATATCTAGAAAAAAGAATTGAATGAAGTTTAAAATAAAATAAATAATGGTAGAAATGCATCATCAATGAATAATCAAGATAATTAAATACACACACACGACATACTGAACTTAAAAGAAATTTATAATTTGGACGTTCATCATTTATAAGAATTTTAATTTGAATACACTCGCTTAATCACAAAAGTGAAAGAACCAAAAGCACTTCACACCAACGTGAATTTTAGTCTTATCACACACAGAACTTAACATAAAATATTACACATATTATACCCTTCATATAAACATACACCTTCCTCACTCTCAAGGAAAGGCATAACTTTACAATCCCAAAACACACACACACACACAAAATTATGAAGAACAATTTCACAAAAATGTACTACATTAATAAAATTGAATATAACACAAAGCAAATCTCACTTCGAAAAAGTTAGTTTTTGAATTTTCATTATTTGAAGGAACACTATCATCAAACTCTGGATCAACTGAATCAAAAGATCGCCGGCTGCGAGGATTTCCCAAGATTTCCCAGGCTTTGGTAATGCACGTAAAGTAGTCGTCATCTGGACGTATCTCTTCGCCCAGTGCTTTCCGTTTATCTGGATGGTGTCTCAAAACCTTCATTCGATCTGTCAATGTGAACAGTCAAAACAATAATTAGCAATCAAGAAAAATATCTAATTTTTAGTCTAGGAGGGCATGCTTGAAATAGCAATTTGCTCAAGTTGTTCGAGAACTTATCACAAAAGGAATCCATTGCTTCTAAAATATTATCACATCTATGCTTAATTCAAGAAATATATTTATCTGGAAAGTTTGGTTTTATTCAGTTAATATTGAGTTACACAAAATTATTATTCAAATGGTACTATGCAGAACCCAATTGATTTCACAGTCAAAATACTTGATACTTCATACAGAAAATTCATTCCTTCAAAATTCTTTGATACCCTGACAAAGAAATGATCAAACTTTTGTCTTATTCTTGCCCTTAAGAAGAAAAAAAAAAGTATAATAATCCCTTTCCATACTGAGCATTTATACATTTTTAAATGGAATTAAGTGCACGCTAATCTTTGGCAAATCAATTGTCCCTGAACTACAGAGCCAAGTAACAATTAAGTATTAAAATACTTGGTTCGAAGAATTTCTCACAAATCAGCAAGTTCATTTAAAAAACACATACTTTATATTCTCTAAGGTACAAGCATGCTTGGCAAGTATAATCTGAAGTTCTCTTTCAAATAGAGATGTATCACACACTAGGTTCCAGGAAACACAAAAATTAAAGAAAGCTGATATCAAGTCTTTAAATTAACAATTTACACACATTTCAAAAGGAAGAAACCCACCCCAAGATCTCAACCTATCTAAAGATAATTATGTTTCACAAATAATTTACTAATACAAGTATCACAGCAAATACTGACAAGACAATTTACAATAAACTCGGGAAGTCAATAAGTTGACAAGTATATCTATTGGCAGCCCTTTGCCATCGTTTGAGTAAAGTAGCATGTAGATACATGCCAGATAATATCTATAAATGTCTTAAGATATTTCAATGCATGTATCTACATGCTACTTTACTCAAACAAATGTTTCATTACAGACAACTGAAATTCAATGAAATTCATATACTTACAATTGCAAATTTTCTATTAATTAAAAAACTAATTAAAATGGAAAAATGCTATAATTAGCTCATTCGATATATTTTAATCTGATAATTCATTTTTATTATCCAAGTTTTAAGAATTAACACGGAAGGGAATGTATTATATCAGATATGCAAACATTTTTATTTATAGGAAAGACTTGCAGTGAATGTCTCATACCACATGAGTGATCAACAGTGATCCTATTGTCCAGTGGATTATGATTTTACTGAACTGACAACTTTCAAAAGCAATAAAACCTGAATCCAATTATGTATGGCACCTCCAAACTACACTGCGAGAAGTAATGCCAGTGGACTGTGAGCATAATGGTATCCAGTAAATATTCATTCGTATTCACTAGAGACATAGTTGTATTAGTTAATGCTTATTAGTGTAGATGATCCTGAGGATAATGAAAAATGAACCCAATTAATATATCAAAGCAGGGAAGTTTTCCATTCTTTGGAAACTAATTGTGAGGGCCACTTCTATGACACTATTATGTTAATAAAGAATTGATTATGAAACCACACTCCTTTCCTGTCTTCTACTTGGCTTTCTCACAAACAGTTTTTCTGACATCTAGTTTAGGCAACAAACACCATGTCATTATGGAACATTAGTGTTTTCAAAACCTTTTGCCAAAAATGTACAATTTAACTTTGTGAACATTTCTCATATTCATACACAGCAATCTTAAAAATTTACACTAAAAAACATAAAGGCACCTTCGAAAAATGTTTGATTTCATAGCAACAGTGCTACATTTATAAAATTTTAGGTACTGGAATGCACCCCAGATTAATCATTAAATTTATAGAAATAGTTATATATTTATAATATAATTTAATAATATATTGTTGAGGTACCAGAACACGTTTGGGTCGTGTTCCGTAAAAACTCAAGCCCTGCATAGTTATATGTTAATACTGATCTTTCTGAAAAATTCTTTCAAAATTTGCTTCAGTACCCGTGCAAGACATTAAAAGTATGGGTGAGTACTATCTTGATCAGACATACTCTTCATTAACCTTGCACATTTAAATAATGGTAATTTACCTAGCTACATATTGTTACTATGGGTTTTAACATTAATTATAATGGCATTCTCAATCACTAACCAGATATAATGCTGTTAGACCCAGATTTAAAAATGATTTTTTTTTAACACAAACATTCTTAATACACAACCTCAAATCAAAGAAGAGAGCGAGGTTGTGATTATACATGTAAAAAAAACAAAAAAACATCTATTTTCATAAAACTCAGAACTGAAATTCAGGCATTAGAATAACAATTGTAATTATTGATTACATTGCAAAATACATGAAACAATAAAATGGCACCTCGTACTTTTACACAAAGACAAAGATACAATACAATAAGACTACAATAAGATAAAATACAACTGTAGCAGGGATACTAAGAGTACCTACATGCTTTCTTTATATCTTCTTCCGTAGCTTTGTGGCGCATTTTGCTCAGACCCAGCACAGCATAGTGATCCTGGTCCTGAAATCAAAATATCCGTGGTGAAGTCATGAAATACATTGGAGTATTAAATCTTAAATCACACATATTTTACCTTCCATTCTTTTGGATCTAACCCTCGCAGATACTGCACATCATCTTTATCAAATTTTGTGGTTAATTCTTCTTCAGAGTCGGAATCTTCTTGTAAACAAATATCTTCTGCTTTTTCCACAGGTTGGCCTTCCCAATGAGCAATAAACCATGGCCCAGCGCACTGAACGTTCCATCGCGCCAATTCTATACATGGAACAATTCGAAGTTAGAGCATACAACATAATATTTACTTAACCAATTAAAACCATTCGTAACCACTCATCATAAGTTACGAATGCCTGCACTATGATCACCATTGTAACAAAAAAGTACACAATGAAACGAGAACTACCAACACACATGGAATAATAATTATCCCAAAAAACACAAAAGACAGCCATTTTAATTTCTAGGCATCACAATTTTCAAAACAACAATTATTACTCAACAACAATTAAATAAAAAAACTACTGAAGAAATGAAATTGCCGGATCCTAACAATTTGAAGGTACTTACTACTTATCGATGATACTGGTATATCTATAGCGTCATCCATTGTTCTTAAAAATTAAAGTCAAGTTCATAGTTCGAGTAGATTTATTTCTATTATTTTTAGCCGATCATATCATTAGCATGTAGTACAACGTAGCCCAATCTTGCCGCAATCCTCCGAATACAACAGGACCACCACTAAATCCGTACACCTTTCTATTCGGCACGTTGCTTCGTGCGCTCCGTGCAATCCATGGAACATTATCCGGCCTTCATTTTTTAAACAACGGATAATCGCCTAGTCAGGCCAGCCAGTCGATACTAATTAATAATTACATTGAATTTGACCCCTCAAAAAACAACAAAATGCTTAGGCTTCTAATACCAATTAGATATGCGTTTCCTAAATGAAAATTCCAGGCCCCAGAATAACATGTTTTTCATTTAGTTCCTTTAGAAAAAGTGGAGGATACCTTTGCCTCTCACACGAGACATAAATAAAACATCAACATTGAATAAAACATCAACAACTAAATTGAACTAGCTCTCTTTAATGCTGCAATAATTTTAAATGCATCTTTTTTTCTTTTCTCGGTACCACTTATGAAGAATTTTTTTCTAGGGGAATATCAAATATTTGACGGACCCTCGAGCCGGTTCTCCATTACATAGCATTTAATTTCAACGTATATCGCAAAATATTCATTGGTAATTTGCATTAGTTACTTTCATTATTAGCATCTGTACCACTCAATATTCAACATCTACCTCTTAACCCTTCCATATCCGGAGCTCGGATTTTGCTTCTTTCCACTTATTGGCCTCAGAGACCGGGTGTGAATAATAAACTTGTTTGGGGTCGGGTTGACGGAAAATTAAATAAAATCATTTTTATAATTAGAAGATTTCTTAAATTTTGAAGTTTTTAGTACACAATAAGAAATTTTAAAAATGTAATTTGCAATTATAGCACAGAATAATATTTTCTGAATATTCTTGGCAAACATTGTTTTAGTACGTGAGGCTCTGTGATTTTTTTTTTTTTTTCGGTTTTTGCAGGAGCATAAATATCGCTTAAAAGAAAGTAACTATGTTAATACAAACAACTTTATAATAATTTTACCATGTTGATGACTTACCGTCTTACTCGTCTTACCTCTTACTTCGATGACTACTCGTCTTACCTCATCCAGTTCTTTGTTCATCTCTCTGGGATTTCCGATTATGTTCCTGGATATCCTGAAGGTTTGAAGAGTTACCATTGAAAGTTTGAGAGTATTATTGTGGATATTAGGGTTCTCACTCTTTTCATATTAGCACGAAATAATTATTTTGCCAGTTGCTTCGAAAAAGGCCCTTTCTCACTGACTTTGCGCTGATAGGCTTGAAGAATTTTGTGATGATTATTTGTCAATTCACAGCAGCAACGACAATTCGTAAATAATTTCATTGGCCATCGTCGAGTTTGCCCTTGGGATGCATACTCATCGACATTTTTTATTTATTTAACGTCCAAAACAGTTAAAAACTGTATGTGACTCACTACGGGGAGAAGCGAATTCTGTGGACGATTTCTTAAATTCTGAGATCTCTACCCTAACTTACAAGTTGAATTTTGAATGCTGATGGAAATGAGGATTTTTGGCCAGAATTGATAAGAAAAATTCGCTCCTGTGTAATAAAAACGATTTGTAAAGGCAAATCAGCTATAGATTTTGGCTATTATTTCTGATCGTGCCCTTCGTGAAGGAATCCACTTCCTGCCATGAGTACAGGGAGAACGATTTTAATTTGAATAACTATATTACCATAGATTAATTCATCCATGGTATTACTCACAGATCTCCAGAAAACGTGCACAGATAGCAAAGATACATTTATGACCAGAAGCAAAACAATAGGCCATCTCAGCATTCGCTGGAAGGATCAGAGAAACTGGACGAAAAACCTGACAGAGATGCTGAGATACAATATTTGTTTCAGGTTGTTTAGAATTATACATTCCAAATGGTTATTAATACATTAACAATGTTAAAATTTAATTTGATTTACATTTGTATGTTCGGTATCGTTCATTGTATAAATATATATCGGTGTCGCTCATTGTATAAAAACAGTTATGCAGCTGAAAAGATTTTACTTGTGACTTAAACTTGCGTATCTAATTTAATCGTCTAGTGTCATCTGACATTGTGTTATATAATAATGTACATGTATTGTATGTGCATTTTGTAGTGAGCTATGAATACTGACCCCTGATGAATTTGATTACTACACTTGGATTGAAACGGAAAGTCAATTGACGTAAATCAGCTGTTACGATGTCATCGAATCGAGAGGTTGAGCGTCACCATAGTGACGTCACTGTAGTGTAAGCTCTCGATTGAATGAGACAGTCAGCAGCTGATTTACGCTGACGAGCCGTCAAATGAAGCTCTAAATAAATCGAAGTATGCACCGAGTGTAATAGGTATAGACACCGGTATTCGCTGAAAATATGTAGCCACCCTTGAGTAAATCATTTTTGACAAAAAACAACTGATTCGTAAATCAAGAGGCAAGGTGAAGGTAGAATTCCTAGCTTAATAAAGAGTGCCTTACGAGAATCACGTGGACGGGATTTGCTTATTATTCGTACAATTTGATCCATGAGGTCAACTTCAAACATTGTTTTGTAATATGCAAGAATAATTGTTGATTTATTTTTTACTTTCTCGCCTTTGTAAGAAGAAAAATTCGCCTTTTTTTCGCGCAACATTTCATAACTTTCTCTTCTTAAGAAGTTCCTTCTTAAGCATGAGAAAGTAAAAAGTTATGTAATCGGTAGACCGGAAAACGGCGAATATTTTGCAACAAGTATTTCTTTCCTTTTCCCACAGTATATTTTGTCACGGTGTGCAAATTCGTTCCCTGAATTACAGTAACAAAAAACTTTTGTTCCTCATTCATTGGTCGTGATTTGTGTTACACGGGGGAACATAAGTAAATAACAAAGTCTAGAATGATTCGTCATAAAACACCAACAGTACTAATATGTTTCTTACGCTTTTAAAGAATCTTTCACGGAAATTCGACTACCGGGCCTCGGAGACCCACTTACAGGATTGACCCACTTACTACCTGTAGAAAACTGAAAAATACGGAAAAATCTCACAATCTACTGAACCATCAATTGGCATATGAAAGCAATCATAAGGATAGAGGATAACACACTTGTAATGTGATAACACATAACACACTTGTAATGTGAACGGGAAATTATAGACAGTAACAAGAAACACCGCTGTGTCTCTGAGGTCCACTAAGTAAACTGAAGGATTAAATGTACGAGTATATTTGTCACGTCTCTACTACTTGACAAGCGAACTTAGAATACGTTGATCCAAATGTTATTAACTTGTGGATGTTGGGTGTTGTTGGGTTCTTCCGACAAGATGGTAATTTGCTACGCTGGCAAATGCTGTCACGATTTTCGGTGTTCTAATTTTTAATCAATTGAAATTGTTAAAGGAAGGAACACTCAACCACCTGGAGACTTCGATCACATTATTGTAGTGCAGTACTGTGTCATGATGATGCGTCCAAATTTATGGAACATTAAGTGAGATGAGTATTAGACGAAGGCGGACGTCCGCCTGGATAACTTATACTGGCCGCCAGTTTCTAAATCTGGTGGCCGCAGATGCTCAGTAGCAAGGAAAAACGTGACGATCACGAGCGAATGAACTTTAGTCTTGTATTAACTGCGGAGAACCACAGTATAAGGAAGTTTCTGTGCTTCCTCATGAATATCGACTCGTTTCTTGGGTTACATTGTTAGTTTTTTTTTTAACAAAAGTTAAAGTTCGATATGTGTGAAGAAGTGCGTTAAGTGTGAGGTGCTGAGAAGTCAAGCGCGAAAAATAGTGTATGCACTTTATTCGTTCTTCAAGTAAGAAACAGACGTAGGCATCGTGGAAAGATTTCCACACTTTTTTAGGGGCCCAAACCCCTAACAAGGGTTAGGAGACTTCAATTAGGGTTGTTTATGTTTGCTTTAGCAGGTACACTCTAAATAGCCCCCCTTGTGAATGGTACCCGTGGGTCGTGCCTTGTCTGCAATACCGAAGATACGCCTTTGTCCAAATCATTCCATGATTTTGAAGAAGGCACTGACTTCATATACACGCAAATCAGAAATATATGATTGGCTATAGAAAAATGGAATTCGTTACGATCAATCTCTGACCAGAGTAAAATTATTCAAATTTGTAAAATTCACGCAAGCCCACGAAAGCAGTATGGATTAGATGAAATTCAGAATGAGCTTCAGAATAGCTGCTTCACAAGGGCTAGTCCAACCCCTGTGAAGTGTCCTAAACCCTACCCCTTTCCTAATTCCTTCCCATTTCTGGCTGCTGGGTAGTGACGCAGGAGCGCGTAGTAGGAGGCGTGTACGCGGAGATTCTACCTGGCGGTCCTCTTGACAACCGACATACGAGACCAGACATACGTAAAATACGCTACGTTAATGGAGGATTACTCCGCGCTCAACGCTCGACAAGGGGCGAAGAGACGCGTTGCGTCGATAAATAATGTGATAAGATGAAGGACGCAACAAATTTTAAAAAAAGAGTCATAGAGTAATTCGTTTGTCGTCTTATCATTGCGCATATAATCTAATTGAAAAGATTTGGACGAAAGTGAAAGGCTATGTATAGGAAAAAACAATACTTTTAAAATTGCTGACGTGAAAAGACACACCAGGCTATAGGCCTAGATCATCTGACGCAGGCAGTTTGGGCTTCGTGCGTAAGCCACATCAAAAATCTTCAAGAAGATGCTTTTCGGAGAGAACTATTGAGAGACGATATTATGTTCCCAATAAATTATACGTGGTGAATAATTGCTCGTCTGAAGAAAGTAGCAATGACAGTGACAGCGCAAATTGCATGGGTGGCAACGAAGTCTCTCTCTCTCTCTCTCTCTCTCTCTCTCTCTCTCTATATATATATATATATATATATATATATATATATATATATATATATATATATATATATATATATCAGAAACTCATCAATGTGTTTATACCTTTTTACCTTGTACATCATCAACCCTGCATATGCCTTTGAATCACAAGTTAATACTTGCATATGTTTTTTAAAAATATTTTTTATTTGCCATATATTTTTATCAAATTAAATATAAAATTGAAAAGCTACAAATGTTAACTTCTGGTTCACTAACAATTACTATTGCGATTATGAGCGTCATAAATATTGTCTTTAATTGTTCTCGGTTCTGGAGGCAGCGAGGTCCCAAAACGCGTTCTTAGAAAATCCCAAATGACGGGGCTAACGGAGAGAGGAAGAGAAAAAGAAAGTAACTACAAATTTGACAACAAAGCAAAAAATATAGAACTCAACCCCACAGGGGGGCCAGATGATTGTAATAAAATCAATAGAGGCCTCAGTAATTTTTTTAAACAGTTTGTCCTTCATAAATATGAAAAATCTATGTTTAAGTATTTTACTAGTGCAGTAAAATCTGTCTAAACCGGAACCTCTATAAGCAAGAAACATGCCTTAATCGGAAAATTTCTCTGGCCCATGAAGTTAAATGGAATTTTACACATCATAAAACGGAATCTCTCCAATGCTGAAACGGAACGGTTTTTCATGCCTGTAGGAAAATGAAATTTTTGTAAAACGGAATTCTTCTTAATTTAATGCAATTTATTTATTTATTTTACGTCAAAAAAAACAGTTAAAAACTGCGTATGACGTGCTATGGAGAAAAGTGAATTGTGTGCACATTTTCAAAATTCTGTGATCCCTACACTAAGTCATATACTACTTAAATTTTGAATTTTTGAAAGGGAGAAAAAAAGGAAGGAAAAAAAACTCCCATGTAATAAAATCTATTTTCAAGGATAAACAAGCAATAAATTTTGAATTTTGAAAGGGAGGAAAAAAACAAAAAAACTCCCATGTAAAAAATCTATTTTCAAGGGTAAATAAGCAATAAATTTTGAATTTTGAAAGGGAGAAAAAACAAACAAAAAAACTCCCATGTAATAAAATCTATTTTCAAAGATAAATGAGCAATAAATTTTGGGTCTTATTACTTCCTGCCGCGACAACATGGAAACGATAATTTGAATAATTGTATTTCCCACTGAATTCTAGAAGACGTGCACAGAAATTGAAGTTACATTTATGTCCAGAAGCAAAACAAGGGGCCATTTCAGCATTTGCTCAATGGATCAGGGAAACTGGACGAAAAACCTGATCGAGATGGGGGTCATTGACCCGGAAGCTGTAGTACAATAGTTGTTACAGGTTGTTTATACTCATTTATACAGTCCAAATGGTAAATAATGCATTATGTATCATTGTTAAAAATAATGTTACTTTTCTTGTGATGCTCAGTATAGTCTCTAATTGTATAGAAACAGTTATGCAGCAGAAACGATTTCACTTGTGATTTAAACTTTTCTATTGAATTTAATCGTTTAATGTCATCTGGCAAAGTGTTGTAAAATAATGTACATGTATTGTATGTGAATTTTTTGTAATGAGCTGTTGATACTGTCACCTGATAAATATGATTTCTACGTCGAGTGTTATAGTAATAGACTTCGGCATTTTCTGAAAATATATTCCCGCCCTTAAGCAAGTCATTTTTTACAAAAACCACTGATTCGTAAATAAAAAGACACGGTAATGGTAGAATTCCTAGATTAATGAAGAGAGGCTTACATGAATCACGTGGGTGGGATTTGGTTATTATTCGTACAATTCGTTTTTGTAATCTAAAAGTCTGGGAGCTATAAGATGTATTTCCCAGAATATTATGCCATATCTCAGGCGGGAATGAACATTCGCGAAGTATACACAACGAGCAGTATGAAGGCTGACTGAATTTGCAAGAATTCTGAACGCGTAGCATAATGAACTTAATTTTGTGTTCAATTCATTTAAATGGACGTTCCATTTAAGGTTTGACTGAATTGAGAGACCTAAAAATTTTGTTGCCTTAACATCAGTCAATGGTACACTGTTCATTTTCAATTGAGCACAGAATTGTTTATTTGATATGGAAAACTGCATTAAAACCGTTTTCTTTTCGTTTACTATTAATTTGTTATTTCGGAACCAATTTGAAACATCTGATATTGTACTATTTACGGTTTCTTTATTGCAAAGCATGTTCGTATCATCCGCAAAAAGAACCGTTCTTCCGTTTCGAATCGTCGAGGGCATATCGTTTATGTAAAGTAGGAACAGAATAGGGCCTAAAATCGATCCTTGAGGAACTCCACATGCAATGGGCAAAGAGTCGGAAAGGTGCGTACGTAATGTTCCATCATTCCAGTAAGGTATTTCAACTCTCTGAGATCGTTGTTTAAGGTACGAACATAACCAATCTAGAGCAATACCACGAATTCCATATGAAGGTAATTTGAAAGTAAAATGTCATGATCAATGACGTCAAAAGCTTTTGAGAGATCTAAATATAATCCAATAGGTGCCTCGTTTTGATCCAATGATGAGGCGACATCTTTAAGAAAAGAAAATATAGCTGTTTCCGTTGATTTTGATTTTCTAAATCCATGTTGGCAATCTGAAAGCGCGTCGTGTTTAGTGAGAAAGGTTTCCATTCGTACGTAAAAAAGTCTCTCTAATATTTTTGAAAAAACTGATAGAAGAGAAATGGGCCGATAATTTTGAATTTCATTTTTGTTGCCTTTTTTGAAAAGCGGCTTAATTTTAGCTGTTTTGAAAATATCTGGAAACGTTCCAGTGCATAAAGATGCATTAAATATGTGAGTTAACGGGTGTATAATGGCATACGCACAAGTCTTTAACAAAGAATCCGGGAATTCATCTAAACCGGACGAATATTTATTTTTTAGTTTACCGATTATTTTGAGAATTTCATAGGAAGAAGTTTCGGAAACGAACATTGTGTCTAAAATTTTGGGTGAACTGTTTGTTTTTGAATTTTGTGGCTGAAGACCCTTAGTGAGATCGGCAGCAATTCTCGAAAAGTATTGGTTAAAGAGATTAGCCACTGTTGCCGGATCGTTCACATTTATATCGTTATATTTTAAAACAACATTCTCTACGGGTTTTCTAGTTGATTTGGTAGTATTTTTTATTATATTCCACATTGCTTTTGTTTTATTATTTGAGTTCAAAATATCCTGATCGTTTTTCATGATTTTAGCCTTACTTATGACTTTTCGTAACAATGTTTTGTATTTTTTAAAGTAGATAAGGATATCTTGAGATACGTCATGACGTTTAGAAATAAAGTAGAGTGTACGTTTATTTTTACACGATGTTCTAATTCCTTTTGTGATCCAAGTATTACTTTTTCGTGAAATGTTTAATTTTCTCTTTTTAATAGGAAAGCATGCGTTAAAGAGAAATGAAAGCTTTGAGAAAAATAAATTATATTTTTCATTTGTGTCAATAGCGTTATAAACTGCCTCCCATAATTCTTTCAGCAAGTAGTCCGTAAATAACTTTATGTTTACTGTAGTAAATGCTCTGCACATGCGTGTTTTATTTATTGTGTCAGTATTCATGTTATTAGTAATTGTAAGAATTTGTGCATCGTGGTCACTGTAACCTAGATTATTCGTTATTATTTCATATCTAGTTGTGGTTTTGTTAATTATAATTTGATCTATTGCTGTTTGTGATTTAAGAGTATTCCGTGTAGGTACGTTCACTGTAATATCTAAATTAAAAGAATGAATTAAATTGAGAAACTGCTCTTTTTCGTGGGATTCGCTCAGAAAATCAATATTGAAATCTCCACATACAACAATGGATTTAAAGGAGAGATTACTAATTTTGTTCAGAGTTATCTCTAGATTTTCTACGAAATTGAAATAATCTAAAGCTTGCTTTGTTGGAGGTCTGTAGATGCAAAGTAAAATAATTTTGAGCGTAGTAAGATGTACAACTGTTATTTCAAAAACTTTTTCAACTGCATATAAATTGAATTCTGACAAGAAGGTAGAATCAATATTATTTCTTACATAAATACACGAACCTCCGTAAGCATGGCCTTTATTTGATTCCCTTGCTCTACAATAAGATCCTGCAAGGTAAAAACTAGGAATTTGGAGTGTGTTTAGATCATTATGAGATAACCAATGCTCTGTAAAGCAAAGAACATCTATTTGACTGAGATCACACTCTAATGCTGCCTCGATAAATTCAATTTTATTTAAAAGAGATTGCACATTATGATGCATTATTTGAATCTTTTGAATGTACCTACACGGATGCTTTTCTGCTGCATCTGACTGCAATTGCTATTTATTTATCTCATTTTTACCTCGAGTGCGTGGTCGAAGGAAGTATCGTGTCCCAGCAGTGTTAGGAGGTGAGGAAGGAGGGGTTACAGATGTAGGGGAATGAATAATGGAAGAGGTAGTACAAGGATTAGGTTCAGGGGATAAGGTAATTGGGTCCAAAGGGGTTCCGGAGGATGGAAGAGAACTAGGAGATGTAGGTGGGGATGAATCTTGGATAGGATACTGCTGAGGTGTAAGGATGTGTTTGGCAAGTTCGCTACCGAGTGCATGTTTTCCGACAAGGTTCAAGTAAAGACCATGTCGGGTGAAGTGTTTGGCAGACACTTGGCAGACAGACGCGAGATGTACTTAATGAAATGAATGCATATTTAGGCGTTAGGCCTGTATTGAATTATCTATTCCTGTGAAACGCGATTTACTCATGACAGCCGGACAGTGAAGGAGAGGAGCTTCAGCTGTAAGCGTATAATTCGACCTTGGGTTCGCTCGTCTCTCAAGGCGTTGGCCGTAGGGAATTCCTTCCCTCCCGACTCTAAAGTGAGAAGGTGCGCGGGAATGGCTTCTATTCACGCGAATCTATGCCCCGCGTTAAAAATCATAACCCCTCGCCCAGATACGCATTGCGAGAGAATGAGAAAGTCAGAGTACTGGGTTGTGATGCATTGTGCATTGAAAGAGTGAGCAAGCAGTCCACATACAGCCAGTAAAGTGTGTGTATTTTTCAACTCAGAAGCTGCCAATGAAGTGATTAATATTCGTTTATTGACGATTTCGTCCATAAATACGTTTCTTGTTAAAGTATTTTGATAATTATAATAAAGTCATGTAATGTACTGATTTCATCGCAGAAACGTTAGTATCACAAGTATCATAAAATGGACAATCTTGCATAAAATGAAAACCTCCGTAAACCGAAAGTTTTTTGTGTCCCAATCGATTCCGGCTTTGACAGGCTTTACTGTAATACAGCTTTTTTTTAATACGGAGAGTGAGGTTATTTGGCACGGGGCAGGTTGGGTCATGAAATGTATCTCTAGAATTTGAGGAAGAAAATTTGTTTTCATGATGAGAGGCAATGGCAACACTGTTTCTTTATCATGTGGAACCATTAATGCTTTCAAATATCCGAACTGCGCAGGGAAGTATCTTTATAGACCTTTGTGATAAATTTGGCTCTTTTACATTAGTATGCAGATTTCTTAATCTTGGTAATTGAAGTAGTAACATTGATATAGTGTATCATTAAGCATTTATCTAATGTTGTAACTTGATTGCTAAACGTAATCTAGTTTGTTTAATTACAACTTTTAATTGAGGCAAATAATGGGGCTCATTGGGTCGCAATCATGAGGCACTTTGAGACAGTATTTCAAAGTGCTCATTTAAAAAAAAACAACGTAAAGAATTAAAATCAAATTGATGATGTATTTCAGGTTATAACGAAAGGTCAGAAAATATAAAAGAAAATTCGATTGGACTTCCATTTCTGATGAGCATATGTCTCCTGTAGTAAAATAAATTTTCGAGGGAAAGATATCAATTAGAAATGCTGCAGCAACATAAATAAAAAAATCTGCAGTAAAAAACTGATTAAGCAAAATTGGAATAGCAGAGAGATGAGTCAGGAGAAGAAATAAATAAGACACATAACACATGAACAAAAATAATGAAAAATTGAGTTTCATCGGCAGTTTTAATCAAAATATACATCACAGCAAGTATTTATAGCTGAGCATGAAAATCTGCTCTATGTGTCGTGGGGGGATGGATGGATGGGTCTGGCACCATGTGCGGGGAAGTGGAAGGACGGTAAGGGCAGAAGGTGCTCTCCTGCTTAATGGCCTGTCTTAATGCTCCTGCCTGTCTTAATGGCCTAAGGCGGATAAGAGGGAGCAATAAGAACAGGGATGACCTCAGTCATGGCAAACAGCAATTTATTGGGGTGGTATACTTACATACACGGCACCTGACATAGCCCAGCCTCGCCAAGGACTGTTCTCTAGAAAAGACACTTTGCAGCGGCCATCAGACGACACACGAAGTGCACAGCGGTCAGGGGAGAGGGCGAGAAGCTGCTAGCAGGACCCCGGAAGGTCGATCTGAACTAGCGAGGTGGAGTGTCGGCAGGGCCAGTTAAGGCCGATCTGAACCGAAGGAGGGGTGAAGGGATATCGGCAGGGCCAGTTTGGGCCGATCTGAACCGCCGGAGGTGTGGAAGGTCCGTGCAGACGGGCGACGAGCTCACGAGTAGCATTGGCCCCCCCCCGCTAAGCGGAGATCGAGCTGTTTCATAGGCCTTTACTGCTGAGACACACTTTCCGAGGCGGAGCTACGCAACATGCTTAAACGGGCGCCACTGTCTGCGGCCACGCGACATCTGTACAGTACCTTCTGCACAAAGAAATACAGGGAGTTTTATGTTGGTAAAACCCAAGAATTAACGGACAGTATATAGTGCATTTTTTGAGAAAAAGTGGTAATGGATTCATTTTTCTTCCTCATATTGCTAAAGATGACGAAAAGATTGAACAAATTGAACTTAAATTGCAAAACCCAAAACAAATAAACACAACCGCACGTGTAAACTCAATGAAAAGAAAGTTTCTAATTAATCTTCAGTTGTACAATATTTTGTTAAACTGCTACATTACTTACAAAGTGTCATTTTTCCTTTTAATAATGTTAGGTCTTTTATTTTTAATAGTTCTTCTTCTTCCTAGGGCTTTTATCCAGTCGACAGCCGGTTGCCCTTTACGTCTCGAAGGGAAGCATATTCGACCATACACTAGACAAACACTTGCGGGCTCCTCTGATCTGGGGCCAGCAGAACGCGAGGCCCTCCGCGACAACACATACAAAGTCAAGGGACAAACAGCCATGCCCAAGGCGGGACTCGAACCCGCGACCCTTCGGACCGAAGCGCTGAGTCGGTACTCGCTCTTAGCCACCTCGGCCATCCAGGTCGGCTTTAATAGTTCTAACTCATGTAAAATAAAAATCACTATATTTGGTTATTAATTATGTTTCCTTGTTTCTTTATACAAAAATCATGTCCATATGTGCCCCTAGTGTGTAAATATATTCCACTGTTCGGGAACATTGAGACATACGCTACAAAGTTGAAAATAATAATTTAGGATACATTTTTATTGAATTGTTTTTATTGTTTATTTTATTGTATATTTATTGTAACTTAAAGCCTAATGTTTAATAATGTTTTTCAGCAAGTTTCGTTAAAATTGCTTAAACTGCAAAAATGTTTCCAACTTTTCAAATGAGACCAAATCTCCCCTACATTTATTTAATTCAGATTTCAAATATTTGAATAGTAATTATAAATAAGAGTAAATTACAAAACAAAATTTTATAAAAAAGTAATAATATTCCCTGCGCCAGACGTTAGGAGACCTGGAAGATCAGTGTGCGGAGGGAACTTGTCTGTTCTACAAACACTCCCGCGTTTCGCCAGAAAACAAATTTGATCTCAAGTGCTGTGACAGGCAAAGGCGGCTCAGAACACCAACTGTTGGCATTGTAGTGCCTTTGACCGCGAGGTTCCAGGATTCGAGTCTCAACGGAAGCAGGATTTTCAAAACCAGGTGGAGAGCTAGGTTGAATTCAGCCACTGGCTGAAGGAGAATTCTAGCGGCCAGCCAGTGTGATCGGTAGTTTCCCAAAGTTTCTACGATTTCTTTTTCTTCTGAGTTTCCTTGATTTGCTTTTGGACATAAATTAAGCTTCACTATCTCTGCTATGTTTACTTGAGTTTTTTTCGCGAATGTAGATTTTCCAATAATCGTTTTCCATTTTATCGCGTCAGTAATTCCTTCACGCGTCGATTTACTACCGTAAAGCGCTAGGAATAATAGTCTACATCTGTTGCTGATTTGCCTTCGCAAATAGTTTTAATATATTTTTATCTCAGGATGTGCGAATGCCGTTTTCTGATGCAGAGGCACCATCTTAAAGAAAATATTGAGGGGGTTATATAGCATGTCCTCGATCCTATCGTATTTCTTAGGGTTTGGTTTTCATATTCACAATTTTTTGCGCCTTTTTTACTTCCAACTGACTTTTTTGCCTTTTAATTAAAAATATATCCATGTTAGAATTTACAGCATTCTGCTCTCGGACTCACTAAAGACTACAAGCACTCGCGACCGTGAGCATACTTCTGATTTTTGGTCAGGACGACGATTTTTCTGTAACAGAAACGAAACACGATAGTCTTTGGCAAACTTCACGCATACTCCATCAGAAAATCTTTAAGATTTAAATGTGACAAGGCAGCCTACAATGGGGTTTTGCGATTTTTCGGTCGCATTCCCCAGGTGCCCTATCTTTAGTCACTTTTGTTCCATCCTTCTTTCTCCTCCATTCCAGAAACAGCCATGAAAGAAAATATCTCAATTCTATATTGTTTTTTAATGTACAATGGCAGACCCCATTTTTTTGAGAAAAAGATATCTTGGAGAACGCTTAGTTTAATGTCCCTTCCAGGCGCGCAATTTCAAGCGGCTCCAGCGACACCGCAGCCACATCTTTCTACTGTTTGACATGTTTTCCCATACACAATAAATGGACAATTTCACCGATAACACCAACGCAATGCCTTGCGCCGTTGCAGTAGTGTTCTGGAAAGATATTTCAAGCAGTGTCTGGGGTGGCGCGGCAGTAGGATTGAATTGCGAGCCTTGAAGTGAAATATAAATCAAGACCATCTACAATCCTCAGACCTTCATGTAGGTATCGATACCAGGCAAAATGGCGCCGGGACCGGTTGAGTGATTGTGACTGTGTTTCACGTGCGTTCCATGTGGCTACCTATGTTTAAAGCCGATTACGTGCTTCTCTTTAAAAGTGGAGATTCAATCTAATTGTGACTAATTGTTATTTAGTATATTTCTTTGCTATTGAGTGATCTTCACAGAACAGTAATTGTGAAATATGGGTCGCTCGTGTTGTGTGCCGGGATGTAAATCAAACTACGAGGCGTCCGACACTTCGACGTTTCAGTCCCCGAAAGATAAAAACCTGCGCGAAAAGTGGGTGAAATGCATTCACCGTGACAGTTACGTAGTGACAAAAAACTCATTTGTGTGCGTGAAGCATTTTGAAGATAAATTTGTTCTTCGAGAGGATGTGTTTCCTGTGGTTGGTGGCGATCCTATTATTGTTCCTCGGAATAAACCAAAACTGAGGAAAGATGCCTACCCAACGATATTTCCTAACCAACCTTCGTACCATACTGTGAGGGCCCCTACAGACAGACAAGATCCTGCGGTAAGATCTCAATAATGTTTTATTAATTACCGCATACATGTGTTGGAATTTTTGTGACAGGGCAACTTACGAAGTTAAAACTATACCTGTTCCATTGTTTTCTAAAATAATTTTATTTCTAAGAATAGAATTAGAATAATTTCTTCTTCTAAGTTTATTTCTAATAATTTTATTTTAACTTTCTAATTTAATTTCTTTATTTTTGTAAGAGCATCATCCATATTTATATGTTAAAAATAGTAGATGGGATGCATCCTCGACTAATGCCATTAATAATATAAAATGTGTACTTAAAACTCTTAACATATGTAATGCCTGATGGGAATAAAATGAAATTCCTGAAATGTTGCTATTATGTAGTGATCTTCATTAAAAATGTTCAAGAAGAATTGGTATTTTTATCAGCTAAATAATTAACATCTGTTGCCCTAAATAATAAAGGCCAATAATTTTCACTTGTGAATAACAGTGTGCTTGAAATGGTATAAGATTTTTACTGTACAAATATATTATTATTGTTATTATTATTACAACCAATTTCTATTATCAGCTCATTACAAAGTGTAAATTGCTACTTTGAAGATTTTTGAAAATATAGAGGAAATTTTCATGACCATTTAAACTTGTTTCATTTCAGAATACCCCTCCTTATACAGTAGATATTGCGGGAAAATATCATCCACAAGTACGCCTAAATTTTGTACATTTTCTTGCTTTGCCCACAAACTAACTTCCATTAAAATACAGTTTCCAGACTGCAATGAATTTCTTATATTCAACATATATCTTCGTATTTTTAGGCTGGAACGTAAACTGCACAGTTTCTGTGAGTATAATAGCTTCGTAAGTAACTCAGTAATTAAATTCAGTTAACATAAGCATAGTACGGGAATGAAATTATTACGAGTAAATTCTAACCTTTCACAGTTCTGTTCAACTTTGCCGCGCGTGTTAACGAAACACGCCCAACCTATACGGCGGCCATGTTTTTTTTACGTGAAGGTCTGAGAATTGTAGATGGTCTTGTTTAAATACAATTTTCTCGAAGACTGTATATAGTTTACTTAACGGGAATCGTCGCCATTTCTGCTCCACCTCTCATAATAACGACCTTATGGATTTTCAAAGTGAGGTGTAGATTGATTTACTGAACACAACAGATCAGATCGGTGGTTTGACAAGGATCTAATAAAAAAATAGTTGGGGCTAAAATAGCACTTACTTTCTCGCCTTATTTTTTACTTTTCTCCGTATGTTTTTAAACTATAAATTCGTTTCATAAACATCTTTCGATTATTTCATAAATAAATTTAAAGAAACACTGATTGAAAATTACGAACTGCCGAAAACAAACATTTTATTGAGTTTGGGAAAATGTAAACTTTGCATTTTTTCATACAGTAGAAAAACCATTTCTCACCATTCAACAATGAGTCGTTGTTGCATCGCAACAATGGATTGGTCGACTTGTGGAAAAGTCGTTGCGACATTTAAAATTGACTAGGCTTCGGTGTTAATATGCCTTCGATTTCCGATGATCATTTTCGGACAGATTTCTATTTGACCTTGTAATATTGTTTATTATGTATCTAATACTGCATATCAAAGCATATTATAATCTGTATTGATTGTATCTAAATACATTATACTCATACTTTCAAAGAAAACAAATCATTTCCACTTAATTACATTTCCCGCTAATTTACACCATTTTTCCCTAGGGTCCCATGAAAAGTGTAAAAGAGGGGTTTTAGAGTATTTCCAAAAGAAAGACTATTAACACAATGCCATTTACAAAACAAGTCGAATCTGAATTCTTAATGTTTACAGTAAAAGAAATGTTCATTTTATTATTCAGAGCCCTTCCCTTGGAGTTAATCCTTTCACAGATTTGCCCCCTCTTAATTGATCATTGTAATACCCAAGAATTTGTACACACTCTGGATCACATCTGCTTCTTTCTTCTACCCCGCCAGGACTCTTTAGTTACATACAGTACCATTTGCACAGTTAGTTTTATACAGTAGTAACACTTTGGATTGCTAATAACTAGGTCCTCCTCACAATCTCTTCAATCATATATGATTTCTCCTGAACAAGATTTTAGGGTAGGTAATTTCTTACAAATTTTACAAGAACTAAAGAGTTAATGTACAGTACTTATTGCTATAGGCAAAATATCCCTACAGTAGATAAAGTAAACAAAAAATATATTATTGTTTTCAATTATTTGACATAACATAAAATGGTAGGATTTCCATTTATTATGTATAAATAAATATGCAAATAATGTTTTGGAATATATATTGCATTATAAAATTGTGAAGAAAAGAAAGAATTGAGTAATTTAAATGTGTGAATAGGGTTGGTATATTGTTTTGAAACTGTTTCTATTGATTGTATTGTAATAAAAACAATTTAATTTGATGTGACTATTGACTTGATAACGGGTCTCCAATCTCCTAGGCATTGAATAAACCAATTTAGTGATGACCTGTGGTCCATCTTGCTCCATTCATTTTCAAAATAGCAATATTTAAAGATTTTTTGAAGAGATGTTTGTTATAGAGTTTACTTTTGATATATATATATATATATATATATATATATATATATATATATATATATATATATATATATATATATATATATATATATATATATATATCTTTAAATGCTTAATTTAATTAATACCTGAGGACCTAATGAATTAAGGGCTTTGTGGATTGGATTGTTTTCTTGCTAATATAACTAAGTCCTAATTTCTCTATCCTGGATGCTAAATTTGTCGTAAGAATGTTAATGTAATATTTATCAAGGATTCCAGATATGAATTCTGAAGGCCCTGCCATAGTTACTGACAAGCGGCCCCACTTTCATCATCATGCTTGACTGAGAAGCACATTTCTTCCCTCGAGTTATGACCACTCCAACCAATTTTTCTCCAATTTTATGTTTTTGAAAAAGTATGTATTTCTCATCAATAAATAAAACTTCATTCCAGAACTCTATAGAACATGTCTCATGGTTAACATATTAAACTCTTCCTTAGTTGATTAATTAACGAATGATTTTCACATGGCACCTGTACAAAGGTATTCATTGCTATATAAAATCTTTTGAATTGTGGATGATCTGATATTAACTTTTAAATCAGTTTTTAGTCTACTGTTGTTGTTTCCAGAACTTTTTTCAGTTTTTTTGTCAATTTTCTAAGGACTTGTTATTTCTCCAAATTATCATTAAAGTGAATGGTGGATCTTGATCTTACTACCATTTTCGATATTTGAGATAGTGACAATCAAGAATTATGGAACCAAATGATAATCTTTTTCTATCTGTGGTTTCTCTAATTTTAAGCCCCGCTTTGCAGATTATTTATTATTACTTGCTCTTAATGAGTGAATGGAAGGTGCACTAACAGACATGACCCTTCATTATATTACAGATGTTTGAATTACAATCATTAATGTTAAGTTAAACATTACAAGACTATGTGACTATCCTTATAGTGTCATCTGTATTTAGCAGAATATTCTGAAGAGGAACTGCTGTGCCTCCCTATTGGTTGTGTTTGAAATCAGCCTGTAAATAATATTGAAGTAATGAGGTGTACAAATACTTTTTACTGTGACTGTAATCAGGATTTACATGTTGCCAAACTATTGTGAACTTATAGAAGAGCCACGACTTGCACATGAACTCTTGGGAAAAAAATAGTCCTTTAGAATCTTGCAAAATAAAAATAAAAAATTAAAAAAGGAAAGGGAAAGGGAAAATGCAACATGAAATGCCCAAAGTGAATGATAGACATGTATTCAGTTAATAAAATATTACATAATAACTCGCATGCGCTCTTTAGCAAACTTGAGACAACTTAAAAATTCACTTGTTCATCAACTACTACATTGTATTTTGATGAACGACAAGAATAATAATCAATTATTAAGAAAAGTAATAAGTTCCAATCAAAAGAATGTTTTAGAACTTCTCTCACTGAAAAAATTATTACATTACTTGTAGAAGTATTCATTCACATTTTTAAAGAAACATAATTATTTTATATTAGATAATATAATACAGTGAAACCTGTCTTATGCGTTCACTAGTGGTTCCGCTGAAAATTGGCCAATAATTTAAGTGTCCGCTTAATAAACGTTATGAGATTACTGGAAGCATACACCAGGCGCAAATGTGTTAATTGCAACGAAATAAACTTCCAAATAAATGTGTTTTCCGAAAATCATCTTCAGGAATGGAAGAAAATCGGCTCACTTTTGCGAGGACATGGATAACGACAGAGAACGGAAACATGGGCCTGCGAGGGTAATGGCGATGTATTTATATTCTGAAATTTTTAAGGCGCAGTGACGCTCCTCTATGCATGTCCACTTTCACGACAAGGCTCCAGTCTCCTGTATACTCGATTGACATAAATCATCTTTGAGCCTGTCCAACGCATTTTATTCCAAAGAACATGTTTGGCCGAACACGTTTAACTATGCCTGTGAAACAAGATAGTGTACCAAAACAATTTTGTCGTCTTTTATTAGTCAGTTTACAAATATACATCAACGTCACCCCCAATCCTTAATCTATACTAATGACCTTGCTTTCTTAACTTTCTACCGCTGCCTTAAAAGCTCCCTCAACCAAATCCAAAAAGTCCTTCACAATTTTTCTCTATGGGCAACTTAAAATTTTTATAACAATAACCCCGTCCCGATCCCCAGCTATGTCTTATCTTACAAAGTCTAAAGTCCTCACAAATTACCCTCCAACAGAATTCAAAACACCCATTCCTTGGACAGCCCTCATCTAATATCTCGGCATCACCTCAAAAAAATCTCTTATAGCCCCATCACATCAAAGAAACCTCCATTCAAATTAACATAATTACTAACGCCCTACTACCAATCCTCATTCACTACTCCATTACTTCCAAAACACACCTAATCTACAATAACCATATCCAACATATCCTGACATATACCCATCCCACCTGGTTCTCAACATCACAACAATTAACCGCAGTAGCAAAAGTAGAAAATCGGTTTATCCGTTTAATATTCCGGCCATCTGTTACATCCGATTTAATGACCTCAGTTTCCTCCACTAAAAACGTACCTTTCAATTCCCAACCCTCATTCCCTTCCCATTCCTATTCTCTTTTCTTCCCACTTCTCTCGCTCCTTACGCTCCCATCGCTCAGATACTCTAAACAAAATAATCAATCTATTCCAGATAAAATAACACAACCTACCACCCTGTTCCCCATCCCCGTTCCAGTACGGTGGGGAAGAAATCTAGATAACCTAAAACATCAACACTAAGAGAAATGGAATGAAGAGTCTTTCAACGGGAACAGGCATTACAATAAAAACGAATCCGAGGAACGAAACTCCCACAAAGGAGTTCGTAAATCATGCCTTCAAATTAGTTTCGCGAACACGGCGTTTTCAAGAGTAGGCAAGTTCTCAGATAGGCAAGGGTTAACAAACTTCACAGGAATGTTGTAGAATGTGCAAAAGCAAAGCAAAAGCAAAATGTCGCAAAAGTGTTGTAATTTCACACAGACATTATTAATTAAATCATACGCCAATTTGTAACGTGGATCAGAAATTAATCCCCATACCAGATAAGCAACTCTAGATATCCCTGTTCTATTAGTCCAGTCGGTATGTACATTTGTCCAGGAAAAAGATCATAAAACCTTTATCTTTGAGGATATTTTTAACCCTGGCACTGGTTAAAACCTCAAGTTTTCGACCTTCCAGAACCTGTGATAACTCCGGAGTGCCCGAAAACCCGGTATTTTTCTGCCTTGTTTAGGTTTTATCTCTATAACTCTGTAACCTTAAGTCGTGTATAAAAATGATTCCAATGAATTTTAAAAAGAATAACATTTCCTACCAAGAGATAAGAGGATAACATTTTTTAAAGAGGATAACATTAACCAATTACCAAGCGAGCTACAGATTATTGAAAAAAAACGCTACTTTTTCAATTCTCAAAAATGTGTGCAAACATACACATGTATAACGTCAACATTAACCTGATATGAAATAAAATAGGATAAAGTTGCCTACATTTTGGGTGTAAAATATTTTCTTGTAGAATCAATGGTATCGCCGTTAGTGTGTAAAATATGCCCGAATGTTTCTGTGAATATAGCACACCACTTAACCTTTCTTACTCACTAAGTCCGTTATGTAAATTACTTTCAATAAAGTTGTATTCAAATAAATACGGCGCCTTGTGAATCAATTTAGATTTTATTTGGAAAAAAGAAAAGTAGCTGATTAATAATGTGAAAAAGAAACAACGTTTTGGAAGACGATGGACTGCATCTTCTCCGACGCGTAGATTTCGAAGGCCCTGCTTTTCATAGACATTTGGTACAAACAAAATAATGGCATTAGAGGGTCGTTTATTAATATAAATATTGTAAATTCTATTATTTCTAATAATTGACATTGTCCAATATCATCTTCAAGGTGATTTTCAGAAACGACTGTCATATTATCGTAACACTTTTCACAGTTGCGACACAAGTTCGATCATTAATCCCTATCTTCTTGCAGTTCTTCATTTTCCTTCAGTTTATGGAGCTCTTGCAAGAATCAAATTTCAATATAACTGGTAGAGCAGGTGGTATTAACAAGTTGTAGTCAAAGGCATTTTTCGTACTTATCACTTTCCACTCATCTGGATTTTTTCTAAAGTTAGCCGTTGCTGAACCTGATAATAAACTCTTTAAACGTCTTGCTGTGCTGCAGCTGCAAAAATTTGTAGTACAGCAATGTTTGCCTTGTAACCGAATGCAGATTTAGCAGAAATATCTCAACTGTCTGAGAAAAAACCCATTCTTTATCCTCTGGAGCCGAATAGTGAAACCAAAAAAAGTTCAACACCAGCAACCATCTCATTAGTTGCGTTGGAGAGTTCGAATAATTTTATAGTCAGCAAGATTAGTGTTCTTGGACATTTTTTAGACATTTTTAATTGTTCTCTCACAAATTCATTATTCTGTGCATGGCCAATGGGGAGGTTTCGCAACCTCTCGTTGATGTGAGAAAACAATGTTATCGATAATTTTAGGGCCCGGATTTTAGTGACAAGTCATATATTTTTTCTGAACCTTCGGGTGAACTTTAAAACAATTTATGCACGAATCCAGGTATTGTCGATAAGAAAAACGTATTTTTATTGTGCATATAAATTCATATTTACACCGTTTTCAGTAAAAGGCCATATTTTGGCCAAATTTTGCCATAAATGTGTATATTTGTTATATTTTTAAGGAACGTTTTTAGTAAAGGTCATATTTCGGCCAAATTTTCCCCAAAATGCATATGTATGTCATATTTTTGAAGACACAAGAATAAAGAACTTGAAAATGTGTCTCGCATGACAATGTATCAAGTGATATTGTCACAAATAAATTCAACAATTACATCACAAACGATTATTTGAAACGTAAGTGAATTTGAACGGAGTGAGTTGGGTCGAGCTCGTGGTCATGTGGCTGAAAAAGTGTACAATATATTGCTGCCTATACAAGAACGTTTTTAAATGCTAGTTAATTCCAGCGACTGCAAACCGCATGTAACATCCTCACAATCTGTTCTTGAGTGAATTTTGTATTTATGTTATACTTAAAAAATCAATAGGAATTTTTAAAATATAAACGTGTATAGCGTCATATTTAATTTTTGAAGGTCATCTTTATACAGGTTTTAGGTCATAAATGCTTGCATATTTCGCTGATTTTTAGGTCATTAAAATCCGAGCCCTAGTAATTAACTTATAACAGTAAACGGGAAAATATGGGTACAGAAACTTTGTCTTTCTGTTTCAAAAAGAACACATTTTGCATGCTTGTAGAGCTCTCAATATTACCAGCAGATCTACAACATCCGCACCAACTTTAATCATGGCCTTGGTTTTTTGAACTAAGGACAACGCTGTGTTTATTACCCGAGTGTCTGCGTCCTCCCTCGCTTGTTTGCATGTCATTCCTGCGGATAAAAACTTTGTAATCAACATTGCTAATAACCCTCTTTTATTATTCGTATTAGGAAGAAAAGTTTCTTTGGGACATCGTATGAAGCAGAGTTGTTGAACACTATGTAAGCATTTTATAGACATTCTTAATTCGCTTAGCGCTTCAGGGTAACCGTAAAACATCTGGCTGATATTTTACTGCTTCTGGCTATATTTTGACACATATTAACATAATTGTCACGGATAGATTCTTGTGTACAGTATCTGAGAAAAACCCGTCATTGATGAGGTACTGAACTTGGACACTGAATTGTTTGTATGTTACTAGTTTGAATGCTTTAAAGATTGTGTTCAGGTGTGTCATCAATTACTTTGCCTGGAAACACGTTTTTAAAGCAAAAATATGTAAAAAACAATTTTTTTCAGGTTTTCAAAATAACTTACAAGTCACCCAGAAAAAAGCTGATGTCATCTATATGTAGATGTCTATAAAACCTTGGCCATCGAAACCTACGCGTCGCTGAAGGCAAGATCGTCTTCCAAAAAAATTAATTTTCTCTTTCAGCTTATTAATTAAGTACCAATTTTCATTTTTCCAATTAAAATGTAAAATGATTCACAGATTTATTTGTATAAATCTTCATTGGATGTTAATTTCGTACAGGAGTTACTAAGTGAGGGAGGTTAAGTGGAGTACCGTTTTCACAGTAACATCCAAGCACATTTTGCACAGTAACGGCGATACCGTTGAACCTAGAAGAATACTTTTTACTCACAAAATGTTGGCAATTTTCTCCCCATTTAATTTCAGCTTAATATTTACGAAAAATTGATAGTTTTTAAGTTATATTGGGATCAACTGGGGTAATTCCCGTTTTTTTCGTGTTTCGCTTTTATCGCCAAATTTCGGGATGTTCTCACAGCTAAACCGTTAATCGGAGAAAAAAATCTTAAGGACATTAAATATAGGTAATTTTATATTATTTTATTTCATATAGGACCATTTATTATGAAAAATGGATGGTTTTTTAGTTATTTTGAAAAATGTAAATAAGGAGTGAATTTTACACATTTTTTACTTAAAAACGAATTTTCGGGCACAAGTTTTGTTGACAAACCTGATATTTGTGTTCAGCGACCCCAAAACCTCATAGGTACCAAATATTAAAACTACACCAAAATTTTCCGCTATTTGCCCTTTTTGAGTACCATATGACTGGCCTATGTGTTATGTTTTTTCTCTCATTACACAGAATATTCCAGACAAATCATTGTTTCCACTGCAGAATATTTCCTTCAATTGTCTACGCTGGGTGAATGTATCACATCGAAGTAAAAGCATGAAAGAAAAATTTTCACATTCATGTTTGAATGATTTTGAAATGTGAGAACTGTCCCTATTCTAGAAATAAATGTCTTTAAAAGAAACTACTTATGTTCGAAAAATCTGTCATACCTTCGTCACTATCAGACTCTAGCAGTATATAGCAGTAATTACTACCGTAACGTTTCTGACAAACACTGTTAACAGTAAATTGCTTCAATCTGGAATCTCTTTTTCTTCTTCTTCTTCTTCTTCTTCTTCTTCTTCTTCTTCTTCAAACAATCCCTCATTTTAGTAAATACTTATGGTATTTGAAGCATTGTTCCCTCGTTGAAGAGTTAAGCTGGAACACGAACACACACATATACATATACATTTTTTTTTTTTTGTAAATGAATATTTTTCGCAATGGGTACATTTATCATGCAATGTTTACTCTGGCGATAAGATAAATGATAGTATTACATAAAATAACTATTATATTTATTATAGTTTGATTATAATCTCACAAACCTCCGTATATTTGCACACATTTTTGAGAATTGAAAAACTAGCGTTTTTCGAAAATCTGTAGCTCACTTGGTAATTGGTTTCGAAGAAAATGTTTGGTACAAAAGCTGTAGGAAATTTTATTATCCTTAAAATTTATTGGAAACATTTTTCTACACGACTTAAGGTTAAAAAGTTATAGAGAAAAACGGGAACAAGTAAGAAAAAATACCGGTTTTCGGGCACCCGGACTATATGAAATGTGGCAATGGGTCCAAAAAGATAGTGTACCAACAGAATCTTCACCACTCTTTTGCCTTATATTAGTACACTTCAAAGTCGCTAGAAGTGAGTGCTATCTTTGGAATATACCTGGCTGTTGGCTGCGAAACCAGATGTCCGCTTAAATAAGTGCTTCAATGCTTCCACAAAAAATGTCCGTTAATGGCGATCACTTAATTTAGGCGGCTGTTAGATCAGGTTTCACTGTATTCGTAAATGTTATGTTGCTTACCTACTTAATACAATTTCAATATATAAAACATAATATAAAATTAAAAAGGACAAAGCTTCTTAAAAGTTATTAATTGAAAGTAATCAGTGAAGTGACAATTTACTTTTAGGGATAAAAACAGTACAATTCTTCTCCCTGCAATTATTTCCGTGTATTTCATGATATTTCAAGAAAACACTGGAAGATAATTTACATATGGCTCTCATTATGAATCAGGTTTGAGAATGAAGGATAAAGGAGCAAGATTATTGAGCTCCCAAGACTTCTCCTTGCAGAGCACTTCCTGGTTCCACCGAACCCAGGAAATCAAAAATCTTGATGGTGTCATCAAGAGATGAACTAATTATCTTGAACTCATCAACCTGTATACCAAATATTCTGGCTTCATGATACACTAGAGTTTTCAAGCAGATTTGATCACCTGGGATTGATGGATTCAGTGCAGCACTTGTATTCCAAATTTTAATGGACCCATCATAAGAACCACTGATTATTCTTTCACTGTTAAAGCGAATGCAACGTACAATATCTCTGTGTCCTTGTAGAACTCTCAAACAAACTCCACCATCTACGTCCCAAATTTTAATTCTGTTATCTGCACACCCATTTACAACAAATGGATATTGATATTGCATGCACATAGTTATTTGCTTATTGTTGATTGTGCGTAGAAACTCACAAGTTGATGTATCCCATACCTTAATTGTTCTATCAATTGATGCAGAGATAATGTACTTTTGATCAAAATCAACCACATTTACAGAACTCTGATGACCTAAAAGAACACGGCGAAGTATAATATTAGTGGGTGATATTTTATCCCACACAGCTATAGTACTGTCCTTAGAACTGGAAATAATTTTGGTGCCCAAGTACCGGACACATACCACAGCATCATTATGATGGCTTAAAATATTCATTGTTTTACCTGTAGTTACATCCCATATTCTGATAGTTGAATCACTTGAGCCACTAATGATGATTTCGTTGTCAAACTGTAAGCACAAAACAGAACCACTGTGTCCCCGTAATATATTACAACAGTGTAGAGTTTTGTGGTTCCAGATTTTGATGGTATTTCCCTTATCTCCCGATATTATTTTTTGGGAATCAAATTGAATGCAATAAACTCCTTTGAAGTCTTCAGTATTACAGTTTATTGAATGGACTTTACACCGTCCACTCTTCCAGTTCGCCTTTGCTTCATGTATGTGCTTCATAGAATCATCATATAAAGTTTTATAAAATGAAAGATCTGTTTCATCACAATATTTCTTTTTAGCCAGAAGTTGATCTCTCCATCCCTGGCGCTCTGCTAAACAATTCCACATGGAATCAGTATTAATTTTATTCTGAATAATTTTTTTCCATAACAATCTTTCTTTGATTACTTGTTGCCATTCATTAGATGCCAATTCTGCCATGTGTAAAGAATCTGGATCTAAATATGCAAGAATTTGTTCTGCTATATGATCCAAACCGCTTTTGATCAGAAGTGAGATGAAATCTTTTCTTAATTCCAAATTCAGATGTGAATTAATTCCTTGACATTGATTCTCGTCCATTCTTGATAATAATTCTTTTACGAACTCAACTTGACTTTGAGAACTCCAGTTTCCAAAATTCTGTAGGCATAATTGGAAAACATGATTTTGCGAAAGTTCCGTTCTGTCAGACAATCCTAGAAAGCTCCTTGAGTCAACACAATCAGTCTTTGAATCTTCAATTGTTTTATTCGTTTCCATATTGAAAGTCCAAATTTTGGTAATAAATTTCAATATCAATTTCCAATTCCTGAAATATTTAAAAATTATCATTATTTTAAAACAATATTAAAAATGGGAAGAAAAGAGGAATTTACACTAACAAATTTTGAGATCTGGCATCTAAAGGTATGGTTGCTAAATTCCACACAATAGCCATTTGGAAAAATATTTTAATTAATACAAATAGAAACATTTGCAATAATTAAAAAAGTTTCAAAGAAAAGCATGACAACAATCAAAATTATTATTTAAGGTGATAATTAAAGCTTGGAATCATTTTGGATTTTTACTTTTTCTATACAGTATAATATTTGTTATATATTACTTACACACTTAGTTGAACAATATTAATACTGGGGTCAGAAAGGTCCAAAAATGGCAATAAAAGGAAACCAAATTTTGATATGGCACTGCACTTAGAGAATTGTTTATAAGGGTGATAAAAAAAGGTCATTATGAAAAATGTAGAGAAAGCGTGTGCATAAAAATTATATACAATTATTATTTTTATTTTCGAAAAAGCGCAGTAATAATGCGAGAATCTTCCAAATGGAAAGTGACTTTCCGGCATTCAAATATAGTTTGTAGAAATGTAATAATGCAGAATGTAAATCTGTAAATGTAGTAATGTAGAAATTACGTTAGAAATGCCAGTTTATTTATAAACAAGATTATATTCGTAGGTTCTAAACCAAACATATGTGTAACTTATATACAACAAAATTTCCTGCGTCCCTGACGTAGTATTATATTTTGAGTAACTGAAACAAAATAGAAATATTCTTTTTGTGCAGGACTAAGGATTTGATGATGTGTTGCCAAAAATGATTTTTCGGATAGAAAGTCTCCATCAACAAGAAACTATTGGTACTCAAACAGCGTATATTTCGCTATCACGTCAACAGTGTATATTACGCCATTTCGCATCCTATTTGATTACAGTTCAAAATCGATAGAGGTAACTGTTTTATAGAGGTCGTGATGCAATTTTGGAAACATCGAGGATTTCAACGAAATTGAGACTCGGGCAATTCCATAAACGTTCTCTACGCTATCCGAGGACATACTAGTTTAATAAAATAATTTGGGTCATTTTTTGAGAAAACTCGCAGGGCTTTGAGTTCGTTCAAATCGATCAGGGAATATCAATTTTGGAGAAAATTGTATGAACGTTTTGGACCAAGCATTGACCATAGAAAGTCGGCAGATGGCAGACGGATAGATAGGCGATTTGTCGTCAATCGATTTTTCGGTATCAAGGACCTGCAAAATATTGGTTCTGATTGTACAACGTATTAGAGAAACTAACTTAATACATATACGAACAAGCGTTATCCACTTTTCGTTACAAGGGGCCGCCGAGCTTTTCTGTCGATTGTTTAGTGATTCCTGGCGCGTCGACTGCTAAGTTTATTAGTCTCGTAAGTGTATCGCATATTTTATCGCGGGAGGTAACAGCGATCTAGATGGCGAGATCCAGCGACAACCGTCGTCGGCTTGGGGGGATTTTCCCAAACAGGTATCTTTCACCAGCCAGCCATCTGGCACCGCCCCAGCCGGGAGAATCTTTAAGCTCCCGACGTGTGTGGTTTTGTAGCGCCTCTGACCGGAAGGTTCTAGGTTCAATTCCTGACAGCGGCAGGATTTTCGACATTAGCTTTTCAGTTAGGTCGAATTCAGTCGCTGTCTGGAGGAGAATTCTAGCGGCCGGCTGTTCTAATCGGTAGTTTTCCGTGGTTTCTCCGATCAACACCAGGCGAATGCCGGAGCAGTACCCTACCAAACGGGCCACGGACCGCGCGCGATCTGTCCTCTTTCTTGTCCTATCCTCTCCCCTTACACGCACATTTACATTAACATGCACTACACTACCACATATTCCCGGAGACCGGTCGGGAGCTTAGAGCTTGTCCCGGCTGCATATAAGCAACCTACACAAGTATTCGGCACCAGATTTCCCTGATTGGCTAGCGGGCACGGAGTGCGAAACCGCGCGAAATTCGTTTATATTCTCTGGCTACAGAAGTGTTGAAGGTTGGTTTTAAGTGCTGTTTTATCATTTTGGAAACTGCATGTATAGTTTTTATTTTATTACTATTTATACATATATGTTTTATTCCTTTTTTCTGTTCATATTTTGTTATTCAGCTTTATTTAATTTTATTCCTATTAATACATATATAATTGTTCATTGACATATAGGTGAATCGAGGATTTTATTCTCTCCATATCCTATCCATGTAATGGGCCATTAAAAAAATGTTTAGTTTTAGAGGAAGGAAAATATGGCAAAAACAAAGGAGGCTGAAAGGGTTGATGGAAACAAATTTTTCGCATTATTATTTCCAATTTTGAGCAAAATTAAAAATGTTATTAAAATAAAAATTGAAAATGTTGTTCAAATATCTACTGAACTTAATATATTCTATACATTTTTATATTATTATAGTATTAAATTTTAAATATTCACTTATGGTTCCCATCTTAATTATTCATATGTATTCCACAATTGCCAAAGTAGGATTTTTGAAGGAAAAATTTGTTTATTGATGCTTTTATTTGTATACGTCAATTTTATATTTCTTAAAGAGTTTAGTTTGCCAACCAAAAGAAAGATAAATTTTCGTAAACTCAATTTTCTTACACTGGACTGAGGAAAAAGCGTGTTTGGGGACTGGACTGGGTAAATGGACTGTCGAACTAACTGTTTATTTAAGAGTAATTGATACGCCGGATGTTTGCAATCCTAAATGCCAGATTGCGCGCCATTAAGTGGGAGAAATTTCTACGAATACAGTGGGTCAGAACTTGTACGCACACTTGGGTTTGTTTCCGAGAATACTGTGTGCCTAAACTACCTAACCAAGTTTCAGAAAAACTAAATTCAATTCCTCTACGGGACAAGGCACACAATGACAACAATCACAAGTCGCCCCAATTTTTAATGAATTGAACCACTCATGGTTCCTTGGACAATCGAGGATATCAGTTTTAAAACAACTATTATAACTAGACATTAATGTTCACGTCTTCGCAAATACTATACGTGGCAAAATGTTTGAAGCTATATCAAGACGTCTGTAAACAAATTTAAAAACAATGTAAACAAATCGAAAAACCTACCTACATTAATAAATGCCTCTTTTCTTCTTGTGTATACAGTGTTTAGTTTTATTTCGCAAACAATGTAGCTGTACAACCAGCATTTTTAGAAAGTTATATTTTTCTTTCCTACTACTTTTCTGTATGTACTGTGATGACATATAGGACAATATTTACTGTTATTAAATAAAAACATAAGGTGTTTTCTGTCAGCTTGCGAATAAACAATACGTTTTCATGATCTAACATTCCATTTCCTGTGTGTGTTCTTCGCGTATTCCTCTACCCAATTGTTAATATCTTCAAGTGAACTTATTGCACATCATTTGACAGTTTCTTTTTCATTATCCTTTACAATTTCATAACTGTAATTCGCTTGGAAAGATATATAATCTAGTTTCCTAGTTCGCATTTATTCATATAAAACCAAAATATATGTTTAAGTACTTACTGACAAAATACGTTGGATTGTTAGTTCTCACAATGGAAATGACTAATATCACAGCTGATATCAGAGGAAAACGCAGAGTCGATCGCTTCGTCCACGAAGTCAATAGCGGAGTCCACGTGCACTGACGCTCGCTGTGGCTCTGGGAAGGAGAACATACGAATTTCGCGCGGTTGCGCGCCGCGCCTGCTAGCCAATCAGGGAAGCCCGGTGCCGAATACATGTGCAGTTTGCTTATATGCGTCCCGGCTGGGGCGGTGCCCCGCTGGTGGGAGAGTCCTGGTTAGGGGGAAACCCCATTAGCTGACAGTAGGTCGGCGCCGGATCTCGTTATCCAGCGGGGGAAGATCACCGCCATCTCCCGAGGAAAAAACATGCAATACTCTTACGGGACTAATGACCAAAGCAGTTGACGCGCTCGGAAACATGTAGAAATCAATCAATCAGTTTAGCGGGTGTACTCTAAATAGCGTCCATGACTTGTGGCATGGACGCCAACGCCTCTCGGAATAGACCTCCCGCCTTTAAATATTCGCAGTTACATATGTGGATACTCAAGGTAGTTACATACGTGACATTTTCACGAAACTGTTAGACAACTTCCTTAGTACAGGTGTTCTGCAGGTCATGTTCTTACGCAATCAAGGAGATTTCGTGTATCTGCCTTCGACATGTGTATGATTACCTAATATTCAGGAGCAAACATTACGGCTGTAACTCAGTTAGGCCTATACGAAAATTCTCATATATTCATCGACAAAAATTATCGTTTTAGATCCCTCTTCCTACCCTAGAAGTTTGTACTATTTTTCTAAGATATCCTGTATTGAAACAATAAATCAGTAGAAAATATTTTCCTTGACACTTAAACCTGCGTATCGATTGTACTTGTTTAATGTCATCTGACAATGAGGTGTTAAGTAACGATTTTGTATTGTATGTGGATTTCTTGTGAACTGTTGACACTGTCATCTGATGGAAATAATTCCTACAACGTGTTGTAATTAAAAAATCTCTGTATCGCATTTCCTCTATTCGACTCAAAATTACGCAAAAAATACTCATAATAGTTTCAAACTAGTGATGATACAACGTGATGGACGACTATTTTAAAACTAGTGATGCTACAACAGCATCTACTATCTCTCAATATTGGAAATGGCTACGTAATACATATATTACGTGAATCCGCAAAAGTGTTTCCAGCCAGCAAAAAAATCTCTTTGTGGCGTGATTCGAACTCAGGCTCTTAGAGTTAATGTGCTATGAGCATTACACCTTCCCCAGCAGCCGCATTAAAAGCTAAACCTTCCCCACACCTAAAAGCCATGTTGATCATTTGCATCTGAAAATTATCAAAAGTTTAGAAATTTTAATTTTCATGATTTCAAGGTCTAGTTTAAAAGAACATTTCATTAAGAGAAAAAATCTCTATCGATACTGTGTTTTGCAATGTTAATTTTTGTTTGCAATTTTTGAAAATACAGAGAGTTTATCGAAAATATGACCTATTATCAAGTTCAAGATAATATGACCTATTATCAAGACCCGTCAATTGCTCTGTTCAAGAAAAAGTTAAAGATAAATTTGTATCCGTTCTTAGAAATGTTTCAAATAAATTCCATTAATTTCAACCAAAAATTACACGAAAGCTACTTATTTTTTCAAAAATTGTAAGTCCTACTTTCAAGAACTTTTTTACATCAAATTTAGTTAAGAAAAATCACTAACATGAAAATCACACTTTTGAAATATTAATTTTTTGCAATTATCAAAAACTCAGAGCTCACCAAAATGGGACTTGCGCCAATAAGCGTTTAATACTGTGTCCAAGGAAAAATTTAAACAAATAATTTGGAGCCGTGTTTAAAAAAAATTATTGTTTGAAAATTGCTTATATTTCACACAAATTATGCGATAACTTTTCCTATATTTGAAAAATTTTACATGATCTTACCTTACGATCTATCTTTGAACAACAGATTTCATTCAAGAAAAACATCTTTCTTTAATATTGTAATTAAATCGTGACAAGAAAAAAGTTAAAACGATTGCAGTTTGCAAAAATTCAGAGATTTCAACAAAAATGCGACTTGCATCATTCTCATAAGCGTCCTTCATGCTAGTCGAAGACAAAGTTCTATGAAAAAAATTTGGAGTTACTTTTGAGAAATCTTTGAAATTGTGGAGACTTCATGTAAAGAATCTCCAAAATCTAACATATCTGTTTTCAACATGCAGAGTGTCGAGATCGTTCAAATCGACCGGGGAATATCAATTTTCGAGCAAATCATTTGAAGAGTTTACGCGCTAGCGTTGACCACAGACGGACGACGGTTGTGGTAAACCATTGTGGAGGGACTCGTTTTCCATCAACCGATTTTTCGTATCAAGGACACACGGAATGGATTCTGATTACACAACACGTTAGAGGAAGTAATAATTACGAGTACTTACTATTTACTCTGTATTTACTACAAATAGGAACAAGATTTATACACTTTTCGTCATTACGGTCCCAAAATACGTGTTTTCCTGTAAAAAAAATCGGTGATTTCTGCTGCCGCATTCAAACAGTTCATTATTCATTAAGAAATAATCACTAGCTTCATTAATGTAGTTTAGGAGAGGGTCGGAAAAAGGTCTTGAACGGAGGTAACTGTGAAATATAAGCAAACGGGGTGTACCGGAAAAAACGGGAAAATGAAAGAAATCCATAGCACTAAAAGAAGAGACATGGTCAAAATGTGTAGAAGAACTGCCTGGATATTGTGTCGACCATACTAGAAAACTGAAAACAAGAGTAGGAGAATAATGGAAATACAATGAAGAACATCGAGTAGCAAGTATGATCATTTTCAGATAGGATGTCGAAAAAGGAATAAAGGACCTTCCCGGATAAGGTATAAATGATAGATAGTGAGATAGTGATAGATTACTATATGATATTCTAAAAGCACTGGAAAAAAATAGACGAATAACCAGTCTAACACTAATATCTATAATTCTGTTTTCTCTCTCTCTAAGATATATATATATATATATATATATATATATATATATATATATATAAGAGAGTGTAAATAGATTATAAGCTTTTTACACTTAAATAAAAGTTAAATTATTTTTAAGTGATCCCTTGTTGGAATGCTGATGCTGGTGGCAACGATTTTCGTCGACACTATCATATTACGGAAAAGAAACCGATTTTCCCCCTGTCAATAATGTAAATATTGCAGCATTTTTCACATCATTACAAACGTCTTGTACTTTAAAAAATCATGTTTTCTTCTATTGGTTTTCCTTCTAATCTGCACTATGCAATTAACCGAAAAATCCAATTGATTAGGCTGACAAACCCAATAACACAATTTCTTCCGATTTAATTTATTTCATACAAATGGTGTGCCCATAAAATAGCGAGGATTATAGTCGGGACGTATTGTTCATAAATATGCAAAGGATCGCATTTCATATTAACAAGCATTTCAGAGTTTTGAGATCAAATTTCATTTAAATAGATTCTTACCTACTGACGTCACTCAACATGCGAACAGACTTTCATCGTGCATGACTCATGTCTGGGAATGGGAGGAGGGTACTTGGAATACGGAAAAAATACTCGCAGCTATTCTCTTGGATAAGAAAGTGCGATAACGTAACGTAAAATAAAGAACAAATATAAGAGTACGCTTAGTATGTATTCATAAATTCTATTTCAAATAATTTCTGTATTTTTAATATCATGGCCGATATGGCAGAACTACTACCCTACCACACTGTAGCTTGAAATTGTTGCATTTTCATTTGCTCTCATTCATTAATTTACAAATCCGCTTATTAACATAATAAACTTATTTTTCTGCGCAAATGAGTTGTATTTTGAAACTCAATGATTACTTACATTGCCACTGAATGAATTGGAAATACTTGCCCCCTATATCAGAATAACGTTGGGCAGAAAAATTACAAATTCACATATAGACTTCTCATCAATATTATGAGAAGTTTGGAAGTTCCCTTTGGCAAGTTTAACGATGAATAAACCTCGAACTGATACCATGATGAAAAAGTATCTATTACACGTCGAATAAAACGCAAAATGTTTGTCTAGAACACATAATTCCATTGTTTAATGAATTATCAAGCTTAATTACTCAAGTTATTGTAATTCCGCATTCAAATGTATTCCTAATATATTTGTGAGTTCTATAATTTTGAGGACACGTCATACTGATATCATTCATAATACATCTGTTGAACAATTTGTTCTACACTTCTGTAATTCTACTCTTCACAATAACTCAATGACGTTACCTTTCCGTGTCTTAGAGTAGGTGGAATCTGACTCACAGTACATATTACACAGTACACAGTACATACAATCCAAGATAGAGAACGAAATAATGAACACCATCGGCCACGAACGTCGTTAGGAGACGATTAGTCGGATAATATTCTATCTAAAATATAAAATAACACTATTCCTTGTCTCATACATTCGTGTCTTTTTGAGGGTGTCAAATAGCATCGAGTGAAAAACGTTTCTATTAACAGCTTAAACATTACTATTTAATTAAATTGAATTTATATTTTTGCATCTCATTTAAATCAAAATGTATTAAATGTTCGATTCCAGATTCATCGAAATTTTACCTAAAACTAGCTGCGACAGTTAAGACTTGAGTATAGTGTTAAACGTTCGCTTGTCGAGCGCCTCTGAGCAACATTTTTAGCTGCACCACTGCCAGCAAATATTACCTCAGATATTTCCACCAACTTGAGGCACTAATTTTTACTTCTTTCACAGAAACAAAGAAATATAAAATACAGTACACTTCTCTCTAAACAAAAAGTTATCTTTCTTCTCGGGCACGCTTCCGCTCCGAACCACACGAAAAGCCCAAATGATTTATATCGTTCCCACTTTACCCCACAGTATAATCGTTGCAATTCATGATTCGATACGATATATTTGGAATCGATATCCGCAACAGAAGAAAACATCGAATACTTGTAATGAATTACATGTAGTTGACATTGGTTTTCCGCGCCCATATTTTAGGTTTTACCGAAACAAGAAGGAAGCGTGATTAAAACCTTATCTGGCATGTAGCTTGAAACGTAGCGATCAACATTGGTCCAAGGAAAAAATATATTTTCACCTAATATTCTGTGAAGAAGTTCCGATTTCATTTTAATAAGATTATACAAGAAAGATCCTGCAAAGAATAAATTGCGATCTTAAAATAGAGAATATGGACTAGATACGTACAGAGTATATATTCATATAGAAAAAGTACATAACATGTACTTACGGAGAGAATCAAACAACGAAAATAAGATTGATAAAAGTACATTAAGATGGGAAATAAAAGGACGTACACTGAAATTGATTATTGGAGTAACTGCTACGTATCGAGATTGGATGGCACGAGAAAAATTTAGTATTAGGCAAATATATAAGCAAGGAAACATTGCTGCCACTCTCTAAATCAATCGTCTCAACAGGCTACAATATCAGTACACAATGCAGTGTTGCGCATGTACTGGTAAGCATTCTACGTTAAATTAAAGAATTATTTCCGTTGCAACCTCACTAGGGCAGGCTGAGATCGAATCCTCATAATAAAATGAAGCACTTCAGAGTTTCTTCGTTTGTCACATGAGCGCACCGATCTGTGTTTTCTTGAAACGCGGGCTAAGATCTGCTTCGTGCTCTGATGCCTACCAATCAACATGTCACAAATAGTTTCCTTAAAGGCAAGCGCACATTATAGACGAAGCTATCGTTCGATAGTTGAGTCGTATTGGTCAGCATTCCTACTGCATTGCCCAGTGTTACAATCAAACTGTTAGATTGGTGGTGGGTGCGCTGACCAATGAGCGATTGCTAGTTGCCCGGTGGATAATACTGCGGCGTGCCATTTCACACATTCCACAGCCACGGTTGTTTAGTTTACATTGTATCATTATAAATACTTGATTCTCACGCATTTCGTGTTTCCCACAAAAGTGTCAGATGTTTATCGAACGAAGTTGGCAAACCTTACGCAAAGTCGCGCTTAGAGACGTAAGCGCTCCTATCCTTGATGCTTGTAGCTTTGTTCACAGTTCCAATGGAGAGCTGGTTGACCCTGATATTGTTGTGAAGAATTGAATGGTCTCGCACAAAAAATCATGGCGAAGAGCCGATCGGCATGAAGCGCCGACCAAGTAGTCGGCGAGTCTTCGCGCTTGCCTAGTGCATCATATTGCTCAAGCAATAAGTCGATAATTGGTAAACTATGGAGATTGGAGCATGGCGAAAAGAAATGGGTACGATATTGCGCATCGTATCAGACTTCAGCTAATGTCTCCAGACACCAGTGTGCGTCACAATATTAGAGGAAATTGTAAATACTGGACAAAAGTGGGGGCATGATGAAGATGCGCCTGAAAAAGGTGTTTCATAAATTGTAGATATCGAGACTATGGCTCAGAAAATAGAAATACACCTACTTTGAATCGAAGGAGGTTCTGGGCTATTGAGTGAATGCTGCGTGAATCCGACCGCAACAAGACAAGATGGAAGCCATTTTTGATACACCAGCCTCACGTAACAGGTCAGATCTGCAGGCTCTCATCGAAGTCATCAATTTCTATGGCAGATTCTTCAACTATCGAGCAATCGTACACACGAACTCTTGTACAGATTGTTTGACTCAGAAGCTAAATAGAAATGGACATATGCTCATGAAACGGCCCTGCAAACTGTGACGGACATGCTGACCAGCGAACCAGTGGTGACCCACTATGAAAACAACCGCCCTTTGATCCTCGCATGTGATGCTTCACCATATGGGGTGTCTGCAATGCTTTCACGCATATGAGATGATGGATGTGAGCACCGTATTGGGTTTAAGTCGCGCACATTGCCGTAGACACAGTGCTATTATGGGCAGGTAGACAAGGTGGCACTGGCCTTTGTGGTAAATTTCATTAATTTATCCACGAAGGTGTACGAGTAAAATTTGTGCCAGATAATCAACCCGTGTTTTCAAGCAACGCTTCAAGACGGCAGAACACCTGTCGGTTAGAATGTTTCGGTGGTGTCTGATACGACGTAGTTGCGATGTAGGATTATAAATGTACTGGAAGGGCAGTCAACAGGGAAATGCAGATGTGTTGTCACACTTGCCGATTCCCCTCCAGTCTGAGGATGAATACCCAGAACGCATAGGCATACACCTTCTGGAGGCCCTGTCAATTGGCAGAAGGTCGCGTTGGCAACAGAAGAAGACCAAGTGCTGAAAACTGTTTTGGTGTTCGTCAAGAAGGGGTAACCGCGGAGTGCATCTTCCCATGGATTACGCCAGTATTGGCAGTGCTAAACACGATCTTTCCCTGCACTTTCTAAGCAGCAGGGATGCCTACTTCTAGGCGCTGCAACGATGGGTGCTCCGGGCACTGCATGCAACTGATCAAGGAATAGCGTCCACAAAGGCGGTAGCCCGCTGGTATGACTGGTGGCCAGGTCTGGGAAGGGATATGAAGTCATGATCCGGAGGTATAAGTCTTGCCACGGGCTCCAATACAACTCTCCCGACTGCCCGGAGATCATGGGAGAGGGTACATATTGATTAGCTCGAGCCGGTTGAAGGTCAGATGTTTTTTATCATGGTGGATGCGTAATCAAGGTTCCCCATCTTCAAACGTACTGCGTCGATGGGAGCAGCAACTCTGGTCTACAATTTCCAGGAGGTGTTTGCACACTTCAAGATTCCAATGTGTGTTGTTTCTAGGGAATGGCACTCAACTACTTTCGTTGGGGTTCAGGACTTTCCTGGGATGAAGCTAATATACTCTCTATCCTTCCATTCCGCATAGAATGTCTTGGTAGATCGCGCCGTCCAAACGTTTAAGGGCCTAAGAAAGAAAACAGAAGGGAACTGCTCAACTAGGTTAGCGAGCCATGCGAACTGCAGACTGTTCGATCACGAACAGATGTCGAAAAGACATATTTTATGAGAACCTGCAAGTGAAGTCACCTACGTAGGCCCTGCACCTCCCATCCAGAAATCATAAGGGAGAAAGAAGGTGCAGAAGAAACACGGCGATTCGTAACAGAAGACAGTCTTGTTCTGGAACTAAAGGCATCGCAAACCCCTATGGTCACGGGGAACAGTGTAATTTTAGTGCCTTACATTCCATGAATATGGAAAGTAGATGATGGCTAATTGCAGCCCAAATCAGTGAGACCTCAGAGTACCAGACGGCAGCCAGCTGGTGGCAGAGAGTAGATCGTATTGATTGTAGTGGAATGGCAGTGTATGTGTGTGCGACTAGCAAGGAGCATGCTAAGCGTGTTGTAGAGTATATATAGTGTAATGTATGTAGGTAGTTGGTATAAAGTGTAATTTATTGTAGTAGCAATCAATACAGATAGGCTTAGGTGTAAGGGAAAGATATTTTGAGCCCGTATAATTTGATGCCTGGCATCCTAAACCTGTAAGGGTGGTAGCAAAACAGAAGAGAGTAGCGCTCCGTAAGTTGCAGAGGGATGGAAGCGGGAGCCATATGCAGACAGCTCCATATTCTTCGCTTATAGCCTTCTTATAATACTCTCTGGGCAGCTCAGTTGGTGTGTAACCGCCGTGCAGTGAAGTTCAGTGCAGTGCAGTGAATTGTCGCACGTTGTAATGAGTGTGACAGAACAATCCAGAAGCAGAGGGAATTGTCATGGTAGAGTAGTGAAGGCCAGAAACGTCCAGAAGTTCTGCCTAAAAAAAGACATAACTAACAGGTGCAGAAAATGTGGGACATCTGGAGAAACTGTCGAGGATATTATTGCTTCCTTATCTGTATTATCCAAGACAATGTATCTGGAAAAGCACAATGAGTTTCCTAAAATAATTCATAGGGAAATTCTCGTGAAGTACAAATTATTGAGTACTTCCACACACCATATTATAAATACTATCCACCTTCGATTGTAAACAATAAATGTTACTCTACTGGGATACACCGGTCCTAATAGACCAGATAGCCTAGTTATTAATGAAGAAAACTTTGCAATCGTAGTAGATATAACAGTAATATAAAATAAATAGAAATATATACAAGGAGACCTGTAGGTCTAAATGAGCAAAGCCCAATGCGGCGGTCCCTATGAGGCCTCTTTCTGACCATTCCCGAGGGGAAAGAAAGAACTGTCCTCTGGATGAGAAAATAGCAAGATGTCTAGCCTCATCCACTACTGATTAAAAAATACATGAATGTATGTAAAAGTAGATTTTCACTATTAAAATGGACAAAATTAATTACAATGAACAAAAATACAAACTTGAATAAACAAAGAATGCATTCCAGCTTATTAACTCGCTTAGTAATTTCAATAAAGAATTGGATATTTGTGATGTCCCCATGTGAGATAACTCTTTTGACTTTTTCTTAAAGTAAATGATCTGCAAAATTTAAAATTTTGGAGAAGGTCATTCGAAACCTTAGCAATATTCACAGTGATTCAATTGTTAAAGAAATCGGAGTGATTCTTTCGTACTTGCAACAATAATGATTTGGGTCGGATTTTAATGAAATGTCGCTTTTTTTCACTTTAGAACAATGCCGATTAGTATAGAAATTTATTATATGTTATGGCAAAAGGAAATGACCAATTTTTATAGGTCATTACTTTGCATGTTTTGTCGATTTCGACTAACTAGTCATTTTTACCTTTTCCGTCATTCTTAATGCATTTTTAATGATTTCAATCGATTTTAATGTCATTTTTAATGGTACTTGCTTCAAATAATATTTACGAGAGACAACAAATGTTCTTCACAGAATTACTCAGTAGCCTATTCTATTTGTTCGCTCAGAAATTGTTTTAACAGCCGTTGTGAGTATGTAATTCTTGTGACGTATATCAGCGCCATTGCCGGTTCGGCCAATTTCGGTATTACAAAAGACAGAGATTTCCTGGTAAAAAAACAGTCCAAACCAACAGTTTGCGAGCTGAGTTTACTTCAACGAATGGAAGAAGTCTCTATTACATCAGTAACTATCCAACAGCTTGAGTAGTTCATCAGAACTGGTCTTGATAAGATATTTTACGTAATTTTTCTTTGGTTTAAGGGCGTTTTTAAGGTATTTTAAAAGCATTTTATTGATCATTTTTGGCGATGTTTTAGGTCATCAAAATCCACTCTCTAGTAATGATTGATTTAGTCTGGACAGAATAACAGACGATTTTTGTTGATTTCAATGATCAATTGGCAAAACACAAGGAGAATATCCTGTAAAAAAAGTTGAATCGGCGAATTCGGTCCATACTACGAAAATTATATACTACAGTACCTTGCCATATTAGACCCAAAGAATAAAAATGTTTTAATCATTTTCAAAACGATGATTGTTTTTCAATGGACGTTTATTATTATATACTCAAATAATAGATGAAAATAGCGTTTTTTATCGAAAAAGAAAATGATTTACATGAAATTAAGTAATCACTGCTGTAATGGGACAGTCGCATATACGAAATTTGGCGAGATCGCAGAATAATATTTCCCTAGCATTGGAGATGTCGAAGTTAGCCGGAGAGCTGCTAGAAACAGTGCTCGCGGCGCTGGGTTCCAGCAGGCGGAAACAAAGAGATCTTCTGTTAGGGGGTGGCGGAGGGCCAGTGGCGGCTGCTCTTTGAGGACTCTGGGGCGGCGCCCCCCCCCAGTAAAATTAACAAAGACGAAAGGTTTCAGAATTTACCAAACATGAACTGTTAAACAACAAAAATGTTGCATGATCTTTATATGGTATCAGAAAAAATAAATGTTTTTAGAATGAATGTGTTTGCATGGGCCGCACCAAGGGTCAATGTTCTCAACCGAACCGTACACATGCGGACTCTCGGAGATCCGCCCCAGCCTTTGCCCAGGCCCTTTACGGAGAACGCGGCGTAGGAGGGGGAAGTGGGCGCCGGGAGGGGGGAGCATTGGAAGGGTGCTTGGGCGGCGGCAGAGTCCGAAGAAGTTTACCGCACACGTAATGTTGTGACCAGACAGAGTGCGTTAGCATATGCGATTCAAGTCATTGATAGGAATCAAGCCAAATTCATGTGTAGTGCGTTGAGTTGAACAGTTGTTAATGTGAGACTTGCATGTCGTGTTTTGATATTTAAAGTGTTTCATCATGAGTGGTATCAACAGTGTGAACACTATTTTAACTGATGGTAGTCAGAATCTCACTATAGAACAAAAAATAGAATTAAAGAAATTAGGGCCGCCAAGACCTCACTTAAAAATTACGCAGATTCAAAATGCCTGCAAAAGCAAAACTGGATACACAAGAAAATTCAATTCCTCTCTCTACAAATACGCAGACTGGCTATGTGGTTGTGACATAAGAAATTCTTTCTTTTGTTATACGTGCCTTGTTATGAATGTTAGTGATCGTGCATGGACAAAGGATGGTGTATCAGACATTAAACACCTTGCCCAAAAAGTGAAGAAGCACAAATTGAGTGAACAACACATAAACAGTGGAATAGAATTTACCATGCTAGGCAAAATTGATATAAGGTGTCAGTTAGATTCAGCTTATAGAATGAGAATAAAGAAAATTAATGATGATGTTTCCAAGAATCGTTACATTTTGAGTAAACTGATAGACTGTATTAAATTTTGCGGGAAGTTTGAACTTGCTCTAAGGGGACACGACGAAACAGATGGATCGGACAACCCAGGTATTTTTCGTGGTTTAGTTAATTTGATGGCAGAGTTGGACTCCACGTTAAAACAACATATTGAGAAAACAAATAATCGTGTGTTTCTGGGGCTTTCTAAAACCATACAGAATGATTTGTTGGACTCAATTTATGCTGTCTGTCATCAGTTGATTTGTGAGGAAGTATCTAGGACTGATTACATAGCTATAGAAGTAGATGAAACAACTGATTGTGCGACATTGTCTCAACTTGTGTTTGTTGTACGATATGAATTGAAGGGGAAGATATATGAACGATTCATAAACTTCGTAACACCAAGTGATCACACTGCAGAAGGAATTAGTTATGTTGTGTTCAGTGAACTTGAAAAACTGAAAATAAACGAGTCCCCAAATAAATTAATCGCACAAAGCTACGACGGTGCGTCGGTTATGAGTGGCAAACAGAGTGGAGTGCAGGTAAGAGTGAGGGCAGTGTACGAGAAAGCACATTTTGTGCACTGTTATGCCCATCAACTGAACTTAATTATAGAGCGCTCTGCCACTCAGAACAAACAAGTGAGAATATTTTTAGCAACTTGGAAGGCTTTTCAACGTTCTTCACAAAGTCGGTAAAAAGAACTGCGGTTCTTGACCAAGTTGTGAAGAAAAGAATTCCAAGGAATGCCGATACAAGGTGGAATTTTAAAGCCCGTTGTGTAAGCACTGTGTATAATTACAAGAATTAAATAAGTGAATGTCTGGAAATAATTGAGAATGATACAACTAACGATTACTCAACAGTAAGAAAAGCGATTGGACTGGGAAAACTTTTAAAAGATGCTGATTTTCTCTTTTGGCTTGAGCTTTTTAACAAAATTCTACCTCATTGCGATATACTTTTTAAACAATTACAACCAAAGGATGTAGACACCATTAAAGCCCAAAAGTATGTGTCAGAATTGAAGTCTTCCATACAGCGGACAAGAAATTCTCTTGACCTTGACCATCACTGGAATACCCAAAATAACGAGTCATGCAATCAGAAACGTGCTCGTTTAGAAGACAAGCTTAAAACTGTCGCGAAAGAAGTATGTGACATAATTCTAACCAACATTGATGATCGTTTTACATTCAACGACCATTTGTCGGCAGCCATATTATTTCAACCCACCTTGTTCAGCAAACACAAACTGTTATTTCCTGAAACAGAATTTCAAATTTCCATTAAATTGTACGATTTTAATGAAATTGAACTGCGACAAGAGTTGACTGTTATATACAACAGAAACGATTTTCAGAATGCAACAGGAGCTTTAACCCTCTTGAATTGTATTTATGAAAACAACTTAGTCCAAATTTTGCCTGAATCTGTAAAACTCTTGCGGGTTATCTGCACAATCCCGATGACAACTGCAGAAAGCGAAAGGTGTTTTTCGACTCTCAACAGAATAAAGACTTTCTCACGAAATACAATGAGAGAAGAGAGACTTAGTGCATTGGCTATGTGTTCTATAGAAAAAGAACTTCTGAATGCATACAACTTTAATGATCTTGTCATCAATCACTTTGCTGAAGGAAGGGAGAGGAAAATGGATTTCATCTACAAGACTATTAATTAAGGTAAGATTCTTGTCGTGGAGACTGTGTCTCTAACATATTTATTTCTTATATATACAGTCGACTCCGGTTATAGTGAGCTTCTGGGGACTAACATTTTTGGTTCACTATATCCGAGGATGTCAAAATTAAACAGATTTTCTGCATAACGATTAATTTTATTCGCATGGAGATACAGAAAAACTCATT